>CAMOHE010000027.1:26730-58025 GCA_946598075.1 Artocarpus hirsutus
CCCCCCCCCCCCCCCCCCCAATAGCCCACCTACCTTGGCCTCCCACCGTGCCCTACCCCACCCAACCCCCCACCGCGTCGCACCCCACCATGCCTACCTCCCACCCCGCCCCCACCCTACCCCCCACTCGTCCCCACCCCCGCCCCCCCTCTCGCCCATCTTAACATAGTTGTGAAAATTGTGAACATGTGAAATTATGTGAAATTGTGAATATGTGAAATTCTGTGAATACATATGTGTAAAATGTGAAATTATATAAATATGTGTAACAAGTGAAATTATGTGAATATGTGAAATTGTGTAATTAAAATTGTAAAATTGTGAATATGTGTAATATATGAAATTATGAATATGTGAATATATGCAATATGTGAAATTATGTGAATATATACGAAATTGGGTAATTGAAATTATAAAATTGTGAATATGTGTAATTGAATTTGTGAAATTGTGAATATGTGAAATTATGTGAATATGTAAAATTGTGTAATTGAAATTGTAAAATTATGAATATGTGTAATTGAAATTGTGAAATAGCGAATATGTGAAATTATATGAATAAATATGTGTAATATTAAAATTGTGAATATATATAATACGTGAAATTATGTGAATATGTGAAATTATGTAATTAAAATTGTAAAATTATAAATATGTGTAATTGAAATTGTGAAATTATGAATCTATGAAGATATAAAATTGTGATATTACTTAAATGTGAAATCATGAATATGTCAAATTGTTGAATATGTCAATTTAGAATATGTCATTTTTTTATTGTAAGATTGTAATTTAATGTTAATATGTGTCTGTTAGTTTTTGCTTACTTTGAATAGGTACAATGTCTCGCGAGATCATTAGTGACTTGTATGAGGAGGAGTGCAATGAATGCATTCCATCTTCATCTCAACCTAGCAAGGGAAAACAACGCAGTAAGCCACAATGGTGAACCGAATTTGATTGGAAAGTAGACTTTGAGCGAAGAACATGATGAAAAAATTTCATCGAATGAAAAAGAAAGGTTTGAGAATAGAAGTGGCATTTGATTCGAAAGGCCAACCGAAAGGCGCACCCGTCCATGAATTAAACAATTAGATCAGAGTTTTTAATCAAGAACATGTCCTTATATGGATAAAAGATTGGAGGTCTAACGATTTGGAACAAGTAAAAGATGTGATTTGGAGAGAGATTCACGAAGCTTTCACAATCGAGGATTGGTATAGGAAAAAGGGTTTGAAGGTTTGTGATGAATTAGAAATGGGGTTTAGATCTGACCCCTATGTTACCTTCGTATAGCTATACCTTTCCATTTTGGAAGAGGATGAAACTATATATAAACGGCCTCTTATAGTAGTACACTACTACCCCTCCATAAACGATGACAATTGGGAAGCTTTTGTGAGGTATCGATGTTCTGCTGAATTCCAACTACTATCATCAAACGCAAGAAAAACAAGAGGAAAAAATAAATACTACTTTATGTTTAGTTGAGTCAGATATAGAGAGCTCAAGAAATCATTAGAAGCTTAATATCTTACTTGTATTACATATATCAATTATTCTATCATTAATATGTTACTAACATAGCATGATACAATTGGCTAAGACAGACGTGCTACCAACAAACATATTGGGAACTTGGGAACTTGATTGTAAGTTTATTGAACACAAACCATATCAAGCTCTCGATGGACAGTTTAAAAATGCAAAAGTAGCAAAAATTGGGAACTTGATTGTAAGTTTATTGAACACAAACCATTAATTTGTAATTTAATACTAGTTAAAGGATCTTAAGAATAACATGGTTTTATTGTTGTTTTACAAGATGAATACACGATACAACAAAATCAAGGGAGCTTCCAATTCATTGGTAATGATGACATTATTGACAATGGCACTAGGGAAACCAGAACATTCATAACGTGTTCGTGGTCAATCAAAGTATGTAAATTAGTCTCAATACTTTGACCTCCAATCAGGTTTGAAATTGAATTCACAAATATCAAAGATGCAGATGGAGATTGTAGAACTACGAGGTCTTGTGACCAAGCTCATTTCCTAAGGACTTGCTAGGTCGACGGATGATAGCATCTCATAACACAATAGCTTTAAGGCTAGTTGTAACCCTCCCAATAATGTTGTAGAAGATCCACAAGCTACAAAAGTCCAATTATCATCTCGTCATCAAGAGCCCGAACAAGGTCAAGAATGCAAGCTCTTTGTTGAGGATAAAATAAATGGTGGGTGTGCATTTGTTGCACTTGGAAAGGCATGGATGAAGAGTCTTCCAACCGATATAGTCCATGGAAGACCATTAGGAGAAGAAAACATGCGCATTAGCATCACTACTATTGGAGTTAGAAGAGCTAAATTGCCTATTCTAACACTTGAAGAACAACTATAGGTGAAGCCGCCGGAAGCTTCGTCGTTGGCCGAAGAGGTTAGTTGAAGTCATCGTGATAATGAAGATGAGTCAAGTGCCTAGCAATGTTGCACAAGATCTAAGCAGAAAGAAACACCAAAAAAAGAAAAGCTCTACAAAAGCAAGACAACCACAACCTGAGGTAGAACAAGAACAAGAACAACTTTTACAAATGAGCCACTGCCTGCATTTAACTTCGCCTCAATACCTCCAAAATTTACATGGTTGGCTTTATACGCACATTTTTTCATGTGCGATGGGTTGACGATTTAGTGCCCGATATCGGTAAATGTCACTGGCAATGAATTGCCTATCTATGTGGGGCATGAAACATTTACTACTTCATTAACTTTTATTAAATTGGGGCAAACTGTATCCTATTATACCTCAAGTAATAACTCGATCCTTAATTCATAAATTCTGTATTGTTTTTTATTGTAGTTTTTTGGCAAAATATTGTGAACTTCAAGGCTTGGTGCAAAATTTTGGCTTCATATCTCCGGAGATTGTTTCTAGTGCTGCAAGAGACATATAGAGTGTTCACAGAGAGCACGTCACGACACTCCTCCACCTATTAGCTCAAGCACTGAGGGAGAAATTGTTCTTCCTGCCATACAATGTTGGAGAACATTAGATGTTGGGACTTATTTTGCCATGGGAGGACCAAATATAGTGGTTTGATCCCCTCAAACATGCACCACATGATGATTTTGAATCAGTCACAAGATTGTAAGTATTAATGCTCTCTTATAAAATTAACTATTTTGAGTTTTACATAATTGTATTGTCTATTAATTTATTTAATCATATCACATTGTTAGGGTGCTTCATGATTGGAAGCTTTAAGCGAGAAGCGGTGTCACAAACTGACCGTACTGAACGCTGCATTCCAAATGTAAGTGTCCAAGACAACAAGGAAATGTAGAATATAGTTTTTTTATTCTACGTTTCATGCAAAATATAATTACAAGTGGTATATAGCTAGGAAGAAAAGAATTTTATATACATATGGATATAAATGAAGTTAGATTAGAGTTAGTACAATTTGTAAATGGGCATGTCATTTTTAGATAGATAGAGATAGTAGATAAACAATTGCTCAAAATAATTCAAATGTAAATGATCTTGTAAATACTTTGTAATTTCAATATACATCAATTTTTGTATGCAATCAGAGCTTTATAGTAATGGATAACAAACGGGACTAGCCATCCCATGGGAATTCACAAATTTTGTTAATTTTTTTAGGCCATACCAATTTTCTACAACAGTTTTCTAAAAAACCATCGTGGAAGAGATGCTTATGTACCAATATTACAAGACGGTTTTGTAGAAAACCATCGTGTAATATTGACTTTCCGCGATGGTTTTCTAAAAAACTGTCGTGTAATATTAATCTTTCATGATGGTTTTTCAACAAACCATCATGAAAGAGGTGGAAAAAATCCCCTGTTTTCTCACCTATTCTATGGTTCCACGATGGTAAAAAACCATCGTGAAAACTTGATTTTATACCACGGCTGAAATTTTCCCAATGGTTTTTCAACCATCACGAAATCTTCCCATAACAGTTTTAAACCACCGTGAAATACTCAATATGTAGTATTGAAGGTTTTATTGGGTTAAAATCAAGTCAATCAGAAATAAAAATGGGCAAAAGCAGCTTTTTAGGTTAACGTGTGGTAGAGGACCTTCAATTATGGCCGATCTAAGCACGAGTTTGAATTATTTGATTGATTGATATTGTTCATAAGACACTAAATACAATTGTTATACAATGAGCTCAAATGGACATTTTCATCCTTTTTCTCATATATAAGGTCTTTCTGAGCTCTAAAATGGCTAATGAATAGTTGAGAACTTGGGAAAAACTTTTTCATACTTTCCCATGCTTTCATAACATTAAACTCTTCATTTATTGATCAATTTTATTTCTCAACCACTCTTGATCATACATTCTACTAAGTTCAAACTTGTATCAAACCTATTGTAGGAGAGACTCTTGAGCATAACAAACTATTCAACACCATAACCAAAGTGCATAGGTTCACAATTCCTAATTAATTTGGTGTGGATAGGATGGCCAACCTCCTAGCTAAGTTAAACTTGACAGTTATAAAATGTATGGTGAGCCTTGGTTAGCAAAATCACAAGTTGCACTTGTTAGACATGTATGCCTTAAGGAGTAAAAATGTGATATGTTTTTGAGATATTTTTATCAATAAAGATTTATTTATTATACATATACTAAATTGTTGTCCTCTTTACATTCATATTTGGTGGATGTATGATAAGCAAACAAAAGTTTGAGACTATCGGTCTAAACCTTAGAATCAGGCATATGATAGATAGATTAAGCAGAAGACATGATTTTAAAGGTGACAGTCTACATCACAAGATCCGTAATCGAGGGAATAAAGTTAGTCACTTTATTTATGCAAAGATTGTTATGTTATCTATATCCTTAATGGGAGATTACTTGTCTTGGCCATCAGAGGTGGACTCCATGAATAGAAACATTGGTGCATTGCCATAGGTAACGATGTATTGGATCAGGACATAAAGTGTAATTGATTTTGATTAATAATTCTGTCATGGCAAATCAATTCACTTTAGACAATCATATATCTTGTATCTTAATCTTGACATGAATAGTGGGCTCGTCGTCTTGACTTATGTCTTTCATGTACCAAAGGGTGACATCCATATTTTGTGATGGTATGCATACCGGTACATTGGAGACATGACTCTTGATAGCGTGGACTTGTTATTCATATATACGAAATCCATAACTCCTCTTTAAGAGTCGATGATATCTTCTTATATGCGTTATCCTATAATTGGAAGACTAGAGCGCTCAACTAATTGGATTCATAGGTGTAACCAAATGGTATACTGTCTTTAGATTATAAGTTTTCCAATGGTGAGATAATGGAACATAAGAAAAAAATAGTCAGGAAGGTAAGACAGAATTTATCCATAAGCCGATTATGGATAATCCTATATGGATATGATATATTATGATATGTCATGGAGACTTAGCTATTCGGGCTTCGTAATTCTATATAGTTCAAAAGTGCAACTCTAAGCTTTTAGTGGAGTAGTGTTAGAGTTGATAATTATAAAATGTATATTTGGGATATTGGGTTTTATAATTATCGGAAGCTTAAACTATATAGGTCCACTAAGTCCCCTTTGCTAGCTCATAATAAATCCTATAATGATACGGTATGCTTTTCTAATAAATTGGTGACTTATGTTAAATTATAATATTGACTGAAATTCGATAAGGTCATACAATTTATGTCTCTTTATCGGTTGAATTAATTTTGTGAAAAATAAATTCAAGTTAAACTTGTTGAATTATTTAGAATATTATTTTTCCTAAAGATTATCTAGATATGGTTGTTTTAATCAAATAACTTCTCTAATAGGTTATTTGAATTAAAACTGAGGTTTTATCCAAAGAATCTCAGGTGGAATATAAAAGATTCGTAGAGATCATTTATCATAAGTTTGGCCTGCTGATGGAGAAAGTTCAGCAGGCCGATCTACCAGTTTGGCCTGCCGACCAAATGATAATCTAATCATGCATTTTTTATATGATTTTATTATATATTAATCCAGATTTGAATTTTTGAGGCCTTATCTAATAATTACCAGCCATAGGGATTACCTCTCTAAATAGGGAGTGAGACTTAAAGGTTATTAAGATCAATTAAGAAATCAAGAGTAAGCACTCTAGTCTGTGAGTCTCTGAAACTTCCTTAAGAGCTATTATTCACAAATCATGAACCTTAGTTCTGGGTATTTCTCAATTGGATGGAAGGAGAGTCACCGGGGAAAAGTTGTATGAGGTGTGCCCACACATAATTCCATAGTGAATAGAGAATAGCAAAGAAGACCAGTTGGTTGAGGCTCTTCCGAAATGCATTTCTCTTCACAGGTTGTCGAAGCTCTTCAGCATAAGAAATTAGTAAGATCTGGTTATAATTTATGAATATAGCATCTCCAACTTGTGTTTTGAAAAATACTCTGATTAAAAATTTTTAAATTTCACTGCATACTATATTTTCCAACAGTGCTTAGCGAGATTGAGCCAAAAGCCAATTGAGATAGTGAAAGAGATCGAGTAATACTTTTGCTACTAATCTATTGTGGCATCCAGATTATAGACAAGGTTATATATCTCTATTGGCTGATAAGGAAGCAGCAGGGGTGGTATGACCACATGGCGAGAGGTCTAGGCCAGAAGGTGTAGGAGCCTCCAGAATGACAGGTGGCTTTGAATGAGTAGCATTTTAGGACATGATGGATGAACATAAAAGAGATACTAGAAACCATGCTAATTCTATTATTTTCAAGGTCCCACCTAAGGTTTTTTTTGAAGATATGGACCTAATGCTTGGGCCTAATCTTATGAATGAATTCCAAGCCCACCAGCTAGCCCTAATCCCTCTATCAAAGATAGAACATTTTAAAGCCCAAAACCATGACCTTAGAAAGAGGTAGATGTTGGAATATAGTACGTAGTGGAATTTTGAAAAGTTTTAAATCAGAGTATTTTTTAAAACACAAGTTTGACATATTAAATACATAAATTAATGAGAGATCTTACTAACATTTTTTGTATACCAAAAAGCAGCAAGAATTTGTGAAGAAACGAACCTTCCAAAAGAGCCTCAACCAACTAGTCTTCTTTGCTATTCCCTATCCACGATCGGAGTGTGGGTAGTCATATGTTGTATAGATTTTCCTCTGGTGAGTCTCCTTCCAACCATTTGAGAAAACCTAGAACTAAGGTTTTTGATGTTGAATAATAGCTCTTAGGAAGTTTCAAAGTTTCTTATACTAGAGTACCCACTCTATGCTTCTCAAGTGATTTGAATAACAAAGAAAACTTACCTCAACTTATAGTGGTTGAATTTGGGGTTAAACCTTTTTAGATCAGGTCTCAAAATTTGAGTCTGGATCAACTTTTGATAAAAATATGTAAAAAATGCATATACTAATTATCACATGTTCAACAAGCCAATTTGGGAGATTGTTTGTCGAACTTACTCCATCAGCCTACTACACTTTCCTACTGACCTACCAACCGTGCGATAATCTAGAATCCTTAGAATATCTTATTTTCACCTGAGAATCTTAGATAGAGCCTTAGTTTTAATTCAAATAACCTAATAAAAAAGTTATCTGATTAAAACAATCATATACAAATAATCCCATGGTAACTAAAATATTATCCAAATAATTCAACATGTTTATCTTGAATTAATTCACAAAATTAATTCAACTGGTAAACTAACATGAATTATTAAATCCAGTCTTATCGAATTTCAACCAATCTAATTATTTAACATATGTCACCAATATGTAGGAAAAACACACCATATCGAAACAAGATTTATTATAAGCTAGCAAAAGGAACCCAATAGATATATATATATATATATATATATATATCAAGCTCCTATAATTATAAAATATAGGGGCCGTTTGGTATTATTTTCAAAGTAGGTGAAAATATTTTTGTTTTAGAAAATGATAATTTTTTAGGGATTGTGCTGAGAGTATTTTTAAAATTTTTGTCTCGAAAAGTGAGTGAAATTTTTTTAAAAATTTTGTGAATGAAAACGAACAAGGCCATAATACCCTAAATATATATTTTATAATTATCAACTCTAATGCTGATACACAAAAGCTTAGAGCCAGACTCTCAAATTATATAAAATTACAAAGCTCCAATAAGCTAATCGTCCATGACATGTTATAATGTCACACCATTGGAATAAATTCCGTTTTTGACATATCATAATCGCCCATAGGATATTCATAATCGGCTTAAGGATAAATTTCATTTTACTTTTCTATTATTTTTATCTTACGTTCCATTATCACACCATTGGAATACTACTATACATAAATAGTATACCATTTGATTACACTTATATATTCAAATGGTTGAGTGCTCTAGTCTTCCAATTACAAGATTATGCATATAAGAAAATATCATTAACTCTACAAAAAGAGCCATGGATTCCATATCTCTGAATAATGAGGCTACGTTAATCAAGAGTCATGTCTCCAACGTACCAATATGCATACAATCATTAAATCAGAATGTCACCATTTGGTATATCAAAAGACATAAGTCAAGAATATGGGCACATTAATCATTTCAAGATTAAGACACAACACATATGATTGTCTAAAGTGAATTGATTTAAACAAACATAATTATTAACCAAATCAATTCAATTTTTGTCCTGATCCAACATATCGTTACTTATGACAATGTACCAATGTTTTTGCTCGCAGAGGCCCACTCTGATGACCAAGCCAATCTATCTCTTGTTAGGGATGTGGACAACGAAACAATCTTAGCATGAATAAAGTGCCTAAGTTTATTCCTTTGATTGCAGATCTTATGATTTAAACCATCAACTTTAAGATTCATGTCTTCCACATAATCTGTCCATCATATGCATGATTTTAACAGTTTAGATTGACAATCTTGACTTTTGTTTGTTTATCATACATTCAATAGAAATGAACATAAAGAGGACAACATTTGGCATATGAATGATAAATAAATTTTTTATTTATTAAATGTCTCGAAAAACATATTACAACATTTTACTTTAGGGCACTATGTCTAACAATCTACCACTTGCACTAAGTGAGTAAATATGACATGTCTCGCATCCCCATAGCCTCCATATGCTTCTTGAAAACTCTCGTAGTCATTGCCTTTGTGAAAGGATCAGCTATATTATCCTTAAACGTGATCTTCACACTATAACATACCCAACCTCAACGAAGTCCTTTATCACATCATGCTTTTGATTAATATGCTTACTCTTTTTGTGAAATTTTGGTTCCTTAGCATTAGCTATAGCCACAGTGTTATCACAATACAATGATACCACCTTATCTACACTAGGAACTACCTCAAGATCCCTAAGGAACTTGTAGAGTCACACTGCTTCTTTCAAAGTATCACTAGCTGCAACATTCTCAACTTATCGTTGAATCTGAAGTACAATCTTGCTTGATACTTCTCCAAACAATGGCTCTTCCACCCAGAGTAAACATAGAACTAGAAGTTGATCTTCTTGAATCTAGATATGATTAAAAATCTAAATCAATATATCCACACAGTGTTAGTTCCTCACCTAAATACACTAGCATACAACCTCTAGTTCTTCTTCGGCACTTGAAAATATGCTTGACTATAACCCAGTGG
Organism: Artocarpus hirsutus; assembly: GCA_946598075.1. Classification (NCBI taxonomy): domain Eukaryota; kingdom Viridiplantae; phylum Streptophyta; class Magnoliopsida; order Rosales; family Moraceae; genus Artocarpus; species Artocarpus hirsutus. The sequence continues at coordinate 36,402 of CAMOHE010000027.1, forward strand.
TTCAGTCTTATATCTGACTGAATTTGACTTACTATCCTAATTGCATAACAAATGTCCAGTTGTGTGTAAAGCATCACATACATGAAACTACCCACTATTGAAGCATAAGGCACCTTTTTTATGTATTTTCTTTCTTCATCAGACTTTGGAGAGTCTTTCTTAGAAAGAATAATTCCAGACCTAGATAGTTACCCACCTTTTTAGAATTCAGCATTGCATACTTCTCGAGAATTTTATCTATGTATGTTGCTTGGGATAAAGCTATCATTTTGTTCTTCCAATACCGAAAGATTAGATACCTAGAGCATAATTAGCGTCACCTAAGTCTTTCATGTCAAACTGCTTAGCCAACCATAATTTTACCAATGATAATGCCCCAATGTCATTGCCAGTTAGTAGAATGTCTTCTACATAAAGCAGTAGCAAAACCACCTTTCCATCCTTAATGTATTTGTAAACACATGGCTCTTCCATGTTTTGTTCGAACCCATAAGTCTTGATCACTTAAGCAAATCTTATGTTCCAAGAACAAAAAGCCTACTTAAGTCCATAAATTGACTTTAGCAGCTTACAGACCTTGCCCTCTTGACACTTACCCTTGAACCCATCTAGCTGCACCATATATATGGACTCCTCAAGACAACCATTCAAAAAAGCCATCTTGACGTCCATCTACCAAATCTCATAATCGAGAGCAGTAGCTATGGACAAGAAAATACAGATGGACTTAGGCATGACTATAGGCGAAAAGGCTTCCTCGTAATTGATTCCTTCTTTTTGCTTGTATCCCTTTGCTACTAGTCTAGCCTTACAGGTTTCAACTTTCCCATCTGCTTTTCTTTTTCTCTTATAGATCCACTTACACCCTATGGGTGTTACTCTTTCAGGAAGATCCATGAGTTCCCAGACATGATTAGTCTCTATAAACTTTATGTTAGTGTTCATAGCTCCTATCTAGAGCTTTGAATCAGCATCCTCCATAGCCTCTATGTAAGTGTAAGATCCTTGTTTGTTCAACTAGTTCAACCAAGTAGGCCTTACCATTGAACATATACCTCTTGGATTGACGCTCGATCCTCCCACTACGCTGAAGCTCCCTAGGTTGTTATTCAGTTGGTTTTTCTACTTTGATTGGATTAGTTTCAACCAAAACCCCTAAAATTCAAATCACTTGCCAACTCCTCGAGTGCCATTTACTATGAGACTTAAAGTTGTTCATGTAACTTTTCTCAAGGAATATTGTACTCATTAAAACTATGACTTTATTTTCTTTCTAGTTATAGCCCTATAGTCCCTTTTGGATATCCTACAAACATGCAAACTTCCAAACGTACTTCCAACTTATTTGCTTCCTTGTACAGGCATGAGCTAGACATCCCCATATGCGAATATGGTTTAAGGATATCTTCCTACACGTCCACAACAAGTAAGGAGCTTTAGGAACTAATTGTGATGGCACATGTTTCAAAAGATAACATACGGTTTGTAGTGCATATCCCTAAAAAGACAAAGGTAAGGAAAAATAACTTATCATGGACCTAACTAGGCCCAACAAAATCCTATTCATTCTCTTAGCCATACAATTTTGCTACGGAGAGCCCGGCATAGTCAAATAGGATAAGATTTCATTCTCTAATAAGTGTCCTATGTACTCATCGGAGAGGTATTCTCCACCTCGATCAGATCGAAGTGCCTTTATGGGTTTATCTAATTGCTTCTCCACTTCAGCTCGAAAATCCCTAAACTTGTCAAAAGTTTCGCTTTCATGATGTAGTAGGTATATATACCCATATGTTGAGTAATCGTTAATAAAAGGAACGAAGTACCCATACCCTCGACTTACCCTGATATTTATGGGACCACAAACATTGCTATGCACAAGTTTTAGAACCCCTTCGGCCCTATTGCCCTTAGACCTAAATGGTCTTTTGGTTATTTTGCCTTCCAAAAAAAATTCACATTGTGGTATAAATTCCACCTCTAAGTGACTTAAAGGTCCATCCCTTACTAAACTTTGAATCCTATTTAGGCTAATATGACCTAATTGCAAATGCCAAAGATAATTCTTATTAGAGTGAGAAGTTTTAAGTCTTTTAGAGTTATCATTAAACTTAGTGTTCAACAAAGAGTCCATCTTAGGTTTGATTAAATATAGAGTGTTTTGCATCTATCCATCATAGATAAAAAATTTGTTGTTATGAATCACTATTTTATTATTAAAAGATACTAAATAAGAGTTTTTAAGTAAACAAGCTATAGATATTAAAGTCCTTTTTGAGTTTAGGAATAGAAAGCAATCATTCAAAACTAGAATCCTATAATTATCAAAATAAAGATGGACTTCTCCCACTACTTCAGCTAACACAAAGGATCCATCGCCCATCTGTAAGTGACGTGCTTATGTAGCAGACTTCTTGTTTTTTTTAACCCTTGTAGAGAAACACAAACATGATTAGTTGCTCTAAAATCTATGATCCAAGTGTCACTTGATTCCTCAACTAAACAAGTTTTAATAACTAGAAGGTCACACTTACGTTCTTGAAAAAGGAAGTCCATGCAATTCTTCTTGATATGCCAAACTTTCAGGCAGAAAAAACACTTTCGCTTCTTCGGTTCTTCTTTTACTTCTTATTGTCCTTGCCTTTTGCCAGGACAGAAGACTTCCTATTCTTAGCCCTCTGCTTCTTTCCATTTCCTAGATTAGGATTAGAACTAGAAGCAGCTGCTAAGTTAGCCTCACCACCAACAGGAGTTTCTTTGATTAGATTTTTAAACTTCTGTAACTATTTTAACAGCTCCGTTAAGGCTACATCCTGTCTATTGCTCAAATTTTATGAAGCTCTAAATGAGATGAACTCCTTAGATAGAGTCTTAAAAACTATAGTAATCTATGACTTAGCATCGACATCAGTTCTATGGGTTTGACCCGTAGCAAGGTAGCCCACGACTAACATCATATGCAACTTCATAGGAGTCCTCGATCTTTGTTTGTAGTTTAAGCATTTTTGAAGAGCCTCTTACCGTTTTATTAGGGCTTAGCATACAAACATGTCTTTCAAATTATATAAGATCTGCTTAGCAGTCTCATAATCCTCATGTTGTGCCTATAGCACATTATTAATGCTAGCCATAATGTAATAGCGGGCCTAATTGTTAGCATCTTTCCAAAGTTCATACACTTGGGTTTGCTCAATTGTGGAATCCTAGTAGGTTCAGGAGGACACAGTTTTGTTAGCACAAATTTTAGTTTCTCAAAGGGAATGATGATATTCAGGTTCTTTTTCCAATCATTATAATTCTCGCCAATTATCATGTTCTTATCAAATACCGACAATAAAATGTTTTTAGACATTTTAATCTACAATAAAGATTCATATACCAAATATAAGCAAACATTTCACAACAGTTTAGTAAAATAACACAAACAAGTAAACATACAATTGTGTTTGAGTGTCAAAACCTAGAAAATATCACAACCTTATAACGATAACTCCCAACTTAGAAGCCAACAAGCTACTTAGGGGAGACTTGCCAAATTCAATTAGGAACACGGATCCCCACCTATTAATATATGCCATCCAAGACCTGTTTGATCTAGCATAATTAATAATCAATTTCTTTGGCCATTAATTTCATTAACATGGCTCCTACGAAAGGTTAATAACAAAATTAATCTTGAGTGTATGACCATCATTTTAACTATTTTATCCATGATTTATCATCGCCACCTAGGGGTGTACAATAATAAATCATGCTAAAAAAGGTTATGCCTTGGGAGATCCAATCTGATATATGATGAAATTCCTTCCTAGGGATCGAAACCACCATGTGCTATCTATCGACTAACGATGAAAGCCTTAGGTCTTCTCTTCGAAAAGCTTTTCCCACTGCATATTTTAAAAGTCAAGGTTTTATGTTAACATGCATGAACAATTTTTAATGAGTGGCATTCCCTATTCTACAGGCATGTTATCAACATACATGATAAATCATATTATAACATAGACAAGCAAAGCAACATGAAATTTACAAGCAAACTAATAAATAGCCGTAACATCATGGTTTCATCCTAGAAAAAAGAAAATAAAGATTACAAAAGATCAATCGAAACATATTATTGATTCTTGATCTTGTATCTTCTTGTTGCATCCTTCTTCATGTAGCATTTGTCTCCTATTCTTCAATCTCATATAGATCAAAAGGGGTATTTTTTTGGTCACCATAAAATTTCATGTTTCTTAAAATTGTCTAAAAAACAAAATCAAAAATTGCACCAAAAAATGCACCTTTTTTGAGAACTATTTTGCCCCTTTGTTGGCCTACCAAACTTTAAGATCGGCCTGCTAGTAACCGACCATTAGCCTGCTGACCAAAGAGTTTAGCCTATAGACCAATGCTGAACTAGCATTTTTGAGAAATAGTGTAGAAAACGGTTTATAATTTTATTTTTAACAATTCAAAAACATAAAACAATAAAACTCTAATTATCTCCATCTTCTAGATCCATCTTCACTTTCAACAATTATTTTCACACAAATTTTACAAATTAAAATTAAAATAATAAATCCTAGATGGTGTAGACCGCCATCTAACTATGTGAAAAAACCTATATGCACATTCTAGCATCTAAGGAACCATGACCAGCAAAAATCAATTAACTAATAAATAATTAAAATATAAAGTTAATTAACCATAGTTAATTAATAAACATTCACCACATAATCACATGACAATATTTAATTATATAGAAACCCTAGGATGCCAACTCTCTAAAAAATTAAATTCAAACATAAAAGAAAATAAGATCACATAATTCATGTATGTAGCATGATCACAAACCCGTAAAATCAACGTAAAAACTAGTCTCTGATACCAATTGTTGGAAAACAGCACACAATAGAATTTTAAAAATTTTTAAATCAGAGTATTTTTCAAAATACAAGTTTGACATGCTAAATACATAAATTAATGATAGATCTTATTAACTCTTTCTGTATACCAAAAAGTAGTAGGAATCCATGAAGAAAAGAACCTTCTAGAATAGCCTTAACTAACTAGTCTTTTTTACTATTTTCTATCAACGATCGGAGTATGGATGGTCACACGTCGTACAGCTTTTCCTCTAATGATTCTCCTTCCAACCACTTAAGAAAACCTAGAGCTAAGATTCTTGATGCTGAATAATAGCTCTCAGGGAGTTTGAGATTTTCTTTCACTAGAGTACACTTTATGCTTCTCAAGTACTTTGAATAACGAAGAAAACTCACCCCTTATTTATAATGGTCAAATTTAAGGTTAAACCTTATCAGATTAGGCTTCAAAATTCAAGATTGGATCAACTTTTGATGAAAAATGTGTCAAAAACCTATATACTGATTCTTGTATGTTTGGCATACCAATATGGGAGATCGGCCTGCCAAACTTATCCTATCAGCCTGCTAAACTTTCCCACTAGCCTACCGATCATGCGATAACTTCAAATCCTTAGAATATCTTATTTGTACCTAGGAATCTTAAATAGAGCCTCAATTTTAATTCAAATAACCTAATAGAGAAGTTATCTGATTAAAACATTCATACACAAATAATCTCATAGCAAATAAAATATTATCCAAATAATTCAACATGTTTATTTTGAATTAATCCATAAAATTAATTCATCTGATAAACTAACATGAATTATTAAATCCAGTCTTATCGAATTTTAGCCAATCTAATTATTTAAAATAAGTTACTAATATGCACCAAAAACATGCCGTATTGTTACGAGATTTATTATGAGCTAGCAAAGAGAACCTAATGGATATATATAGATTAAGCTTCTATAATTATTAAATATAATATCACAGATATATATTTTATAATTATTAACTCTAACGCTACTTTACTAAAAGCTTAAAGCCACACTTTTAAACAATATAAAATTACAAATCTCTAATAAGCTAACTAACTATGACATATTATACCATATCATATCTTCATAGGATATTCATAATCGGCTTAAAGATAAATTATATTTTACCTTCCCGATTATTTTTATCTTATATTCGATTATCACATCGTTGGAATACTTATTATTCATAAATAATATACCATTTAGTTACACCTATATATCCAGATGATTAAGCGCTCCAGCCCTCCAATTACATGATAATGCATATAAGAGAATACCATTAACTCTACAAAAAGAGCTATAGATTGCATATTTATGAATAACGAGTCTACGCCAATCAAGAGTCATGTCCAATGTACCAGTATGCATACCATCATTAAATTAGGATGTTACCCTTTGGTAGATCAAACGACATAAGTCAAGATACATGCCCATTAGTCATTTTAGGATTAAGACATAACACATGTGATTGTATAAAGTGAATTGATTTAAAAAAAGAATTATTAACCAATTCAATTCAACTTTGTCTCGATCCAATACATCATCCCCTATGACAATAAACTAATGTTTATACTTGTAGAGTCCCACTTCGATGACCTAGAAAAGCCATCTCATGTTAGAGATGTAGGCAACATAATAATCTTAGCATGAACAAAAAGCCCAACTTTATTCCCTCAATTGTGGATCTTATCATTTAGATCATTGCATTTAAGATTCATATATTCCGCATAATCTGTCCATCATATGCACGATTCTTAAAGGTTTAGACCAACAGTCTCAAACTTTTGTTTCCTTATCATATATTTAATAAAAATGAACATAAAGAGAACAATATTTGTTATATGAATAATAAATAAATTCTTTATTGATAAAATGTCTTCAAAAACATATTACAATATTTTACTTTTCAAGACAGTATGTCAAACAGAAGGTGCCACAAGTAGTGTATCCCATGATTGGTCTCTTTAGTGGAAAAGAAAATAAGGAAAAGAGGATGGAACTAAAGAGTAATAATGAAATGGAGAGAGAACATGATCCTAGAGTTCTAAAAATGAATGGATAAGTGAGATTCTTTGATCAAGAGAGTTCTAACAAAAGTAAAGTTGAGCATCCGAGTGGAGGTCAAGGAAGAGAGTGTGGTCGAGGAAGGGACCATGGGTCCAACAGAGGTGGTAGCACAGATCAGGGGGTCAATTTGAGGCTGTGGCTATGGAAACAAGTAAGAAGGAGGGGCTTATAAGTGCAAGTAATTTGTTGTTTGAACTTGAACTTGCTGAACAGGCGGGGACACCCCTTCGAGCTTCCCCGCTAGACCAATGAAAGCTATTAGCCTTAGTTGCAATGGTTTAGCTTGTGCCACGGCAATTAGTGTCACGCCCCGGAGTACGGGAGGTGACGTGTTGGTTTAATTAAATTAATTAAGTAAAGATTTGGTTAAAAATAGGGTTTTAGAAGGAAATTTATAAATAAAAATGTGATAATTTTAAAATCGTTTGAATAGAAAAGTTAAAGAAATAAATGAATCATCATAATAATTAAACAAATAGAAATAACATTAAAATAATTAAATATGGGGTGGAACGCATATGAGTCCCACTAACCCACATATTGTGCACACACATATGGTACTGACAATATTATGATACAACCACAGTCCAGAATAAAAGAAAAGTTAGAGTCTTACATGCCTTGAATTGTAAATTAACCTACCAAGTACTTCTACTGATCGTAAGTCCGGTCGGCGGGCTCTTCTCCAAACCTATGCTGATATCCACCTAGGGTTAAGATTTTAAAACAGATAAAATGTGAGCGAAAGGCTCAGTAGGACTATATTTAAAAATTATTCAACTTTGAAAGAGATTTCATAAATCAAATAAACATATATAAAAATGAACTGGAACAATCAACGAATAAATAATTAAATGTGAAATTAAATAAAATACAATCTTACCAAAATAATTCAAATAAATCAACCAGAAAGAATACTGTTTTTCCTTTCTTGGGCAAACCATACATAACTCACCACCGCAGTAGCCCAGCTGGGTTTCGGGACCTGCCCCCAAGGTCGTTCACTACACGACCCGATCTCTGATATGGCATCATGCCCTCAATATATATATACATATATCTCTTTGGTTCATAACATCTCTTCTTTACCATATATAAACATTTATATTCATTATGAAGTTCACTATGAACATTTCTCAATCAATCGTTTGTAAAGATATTTAAATAAAATCATTTCCCAATCTGTCATTGAAAACATTTGATAAAAATCTATTTTTTGGCTTAAATCATTTTGAAATAGGGCTACCAAAGAAAAGGGTAGAAGTCCTACCTCAATACTCGTACCGGTGTCTCACACCGTGATCCCGATCCGCTATACGTTAGCTCCGCGGATCCACGCACAAATCCTAAATGCATAGTAACTTAGCTCATTAGCATCTAACCCGAGGTATCCTATGATACTAAATCATCTCATGGTGTCCTAGTGTGCCATTTAGGTTTATAAAATCATTGTACAAAGTTGAAATTTAAATCACGGTTCAAAACAGTTTAAAACAGGTGAAAATCACAAAATTTCTCCTGGCTCGGTCGGCCTGCCGGTTCCCCTGGTTCAGCCTGCCGGAGGAACAGGTTCGGTCGGCTGAACATCTCTAGGTTCGGCCTGCCGGTTGGATGAATCTGGCCTACCAATCCTTTGAATCCGGCCTGCCGAACACGAAGTTCGGCCTGCCGATCTGGAAAAATTCCAGAAATTCCCAAGCACGGGTCTCGGCATTCCTGAATTCAAATCTTCAAATCTAACGTGTTTTCTCAGTTCCCAGGCATGGATATTCATCATAAACAATAGAAAATCATAATAGAACACTTTTTAGTGATTTAAAACAAGTTTTAAACAAGATTTTTACAAAAATCCAAAAATAGGGGAAAAATAAAAAATCTTGATTCTAATCCGTTTTTGATGAAATAAAGTTTACATTCTAGCTAATCTAAGTCCATCTAACTTAGATTGGAGCTTTTCTAGGCTTAGAAACTCTAAAATTTCAAAATGCAAGAAAATCTTGAAAAATAGAAAAGCTTTAGAAATTTTAAAATCTAACCTCGAATCAAAGCTTGAAAACGTTGTTTTTGTTGTTGAATCTTGTTCCCGAGCCTTCGATCTCCTAGCCCGAAGCTTGAAAACGAAATTTGTTTCAAAAATTTTTGAGAGAGAAAGAGAGTGAACCGAGAGAAACGAGAGAGAGAGAAGAGAGAGAAGGTGCACGGGAGAAAATGAAGAGAGAGGAGAAAAGTGAAATAAATAGGAAAAGAGAGAGAAAAGCAGTTGCATAAAGCTGTGAGCAACTACACACTATTTTCAAATCAAATTGTTTTATTAACACTTAAATCAACAATTAAAAACAATTTAGAACAATTAAAAGTCATCAAAAAGTAATTAACACAAGGTTTCCACAAAGCAATCAAATTAAGTTCAAAACACTCATCATGACACACTAATTCACCATTCAATATTCTAATTCTATTTAATTAACTTTGGGATGTTACAATTAGAGACTTAGGGTCATTGGTAAGGTCTTCTAAGATAGACCTATTTGTGTTTATGGAGATTTAAATAAAGGAAATATGTATGAGTAAATTGTTTTAAAGGTGGAAATTTCTAAATTGAGAGTATGTTGAATCAAGAGATACTGCTGGTGGTTTTGGCATAGCTTAAATGGGGCATGTTAGTATTGAAATGCTTGGTAGGGTTAAGAATATGGTTAATGTAAAGGTTTTCATTGAGCCTCCGAGGTCTAAGTGGATTTTGTCTGCGAGTAATGCTCCTTCCATGGGGGAGAAAGGCCGCTTTTGCAAAAAATTAAGGAGTTTCTTTTAGCTTGTAAGGAGCCGTGGATGCTTATTAGTGATGTGAATAGTACTCTTTCTTTTTCGAAACGCTTCTTCGATAGGTGAAGTACTAGCGGGCAAAGGAGCTCTCAGGAGTTTATAGAAGAAGTAGATGATATGGGAGTAATAGACTTGGGGGCTTATGGTGGTCTCTTTACTTGGTCAAATGGAGGTCGATGTTGGTTTATTTCTAAGGCTAGACTGGATCGTGTTTTGGTGGATGCAGATTGGCACACTATATTATTGAGAGCACGCATTGATGTACTCACTACTACTATTTTGAACCACGGCCTGATCCTTTTCTCCTTAGGTGGTTTAGAGAAAGGCCAGAGAATGCTCAAGTTTGAAAAAGCCTAGACTTGAGACCCAAGGAGTAAATTAGTGGTGAAGAAAGCATGGTGCTCTATTTTTAGAAGAAGGCGACAATTGCAACTTCAAGCAAAATTGGCTTATAATAGAAACTCTCTTCGAGAGTGGAACAAGGAGCAATTTGGCCAAATTGGGATAAATATTCGTGCAACAAGAGAAGTGATTGCTTGCCTTCAACGGGATGATCATACCGGTAACCAAGTTGAATTGTTAGAAGCTAAAGCAAAACTCGAGGAGCTCTTGTGTAGAGAGGGATTGTTATGGAAACAAAAATCTCATGTCACGGTATCGTGGCACAAAATTCTTCCATATGTCTGCTATAGATCGATAGAGGAGAAATTGGATTAAGTCAATGATGGATGAAATGGGTTTGGTGCATAAGGATAGGGACAATATCGCCTAGATGTTTATTGATAAGTTTCAATAGTTGTTTGATTTGGAGGGTCTTGTAACACCTTTGACTCAGGTGGAAAAGAATGTTTTTCTACAATCAATTCCAACCACGGCTGAGATTAAAATGGTAGTGTGGAGTATTAATCCATGGAAAGCTCTAGGGCCAGACAGTTTCTTCAATATCTTCTTCCTTCATTGTTGAAGTGTGCTTGGTAAGGATGTCTAGAGACGGTGCAGTGGTTTTTCATAAACGGAGCTATGCCACCTCATTTAAATAATACTCACATTGTCCTCATTCTCAAGAAAGAGCTCCCTTCATCCACTGGAGATTATCATCTGATAAGTCTTTGCAACTTCATGTATGAAGTCATTACAAAAATTCTTGCTCTGCGTCTTAAAACAGTTGTGGATAAGCTCACGCCTATGAAAACGACCTTTGTGGGTGGTAGACATATTGTAGAAAACACTACTATTACTCAAGAAGTGTTGCATGCTATGAAGATAAAGCAAGTCAGTCTGGGTCTCATGTTCTTAAAGCTTGACATGGAAAAAGCATGAGACCGTGTGAAGTGGAATTTCCTACAACAAGTAATAATGGCCTTTGGTTTTAGAGAGATTTGGAGAAATTGGATTATGGCATGCATTCAAATGCCCATTTTCTCAGTTCTTATTAATGAGGAACCAAGAGAAATTTTTTTCTTCTAGTGGCTTTAGGTAGGGGGATCCGGTACCCCCATACTTATTCATTTTGCATGTTGAGGTGTTTTCTTGGCTTATCGATCGTTCTTGTTCACAAGGAAAAATGCGAGGTGTTCAAGTTTCGAAGGAGTATATGGAGCTAAATCATTCTTTCTTTGATGATGATTTAGTTATGTTTGGGCAGGCTAAGAAAAAATTTTCCAAGGAGATTAAAGAGTGCATTGAAAAATATTAATTACTCTTGGTCTGGACAAAAGGTCAATGAAGGAAAGTCTTCTGTGTAACTCAGCAAGAATATGTGTAGAACTAAAGCCATCGATATAAATGATATTTTAGGCAACTTTTGTATTCACGAAAATGCTATCCATTTGCCCTTGCCTTTGTTCTATACAAAACATAAGTTGAAGGACTGGTGGATTCTAGTTGAGAAAGCTTAGAAGAGGGGTTGCAGGGAAACAACATCTTTTGTTTAGAGCTAGAAGACTTATGCTAATAACCTGGACCTGCCTACTATATAGCAACAAACTAGCTTTTAGACTCAAGCTACATGAAACTTGATAGCTCATATCAGGATTTTTTATCTTAAGTCGAATAGAAGCGGGAAAATGTATCTAAAGTCTTGGCATGCTACCTTTACTTCGAAGGTATTAGGAGTTCTCGGTCTTAGATGGAGTTTAGACATGAACAAAGCTTTGTTTGGTAGATAAGGGTGGGAGATTCAATCGTGGTCTAAATGTGTTTAGGCCTTGATGATTATAGAGAAGTACCTAAAGAAGCAAAGTTTCTCACGGCGCTAGCTAAAGCTAATGTTTCCTGGTTCTGAAAGAGTATAATCAAGCTCTGAGAGCTGATTTGTAAAGGTATTTGTCGTGTAGTAGGTAATAGTAAAATGCAATCCCGTGGATAGATCCGTGGATCTCATCTTGGCTGGATTTATCTCTTAGACTGGAGTGTTATTTTAATTTATTTATTATTTATTTAGCATTTAAATGATAATAAATAAATAAAAATAAATTTAAGTGGTCCAATATATACGTATTTTTTTAAAGGTGTCAACCAAATGATATCTCTAAATTGTTATAAAGCTTCAAAAAAAAGCCTTGTTTCAAAAATGTCTTTTGATGGTAACATACACCCTGATGATAGGTGTCTACAAATATCACATAAAATCCTAAGGGTCCTTAAGCCTCGTAGTTTATCTTGAAATACACCATCTCTTTAAATTACAGAAGGCTTAGAAGATTCTTTTTCCTTCAGACAAAATTTCTCCAAGAATTCTTGCAAAGAAATTCTCCATTTATTCTTCTGACTATCAATGGCTGGAAGTTAGATTTCCTTTCTTTTACATTTCTGCATTTAGATGACTTTTATGCAATTTGAATTCATGTATAAATGTTAAAAATCATAATTCTGTATATGTAAAATAATTACATTGGGTATCGAGAACATGGTTTTTTCTCTGCCTTGATATATCTGAACGGAGTTTAATAGAGTTTTTCAAAATACCCAAAACTTTGTTGTATATAAATTCATTTTTAAATGATTTTTGATGAAAACCAATGTCAAAGATCATTAGAAAATTGATTTTTTTAACATTTTTAGGTTTTTAAAATGTCAATTTTAGTGCCCATAAGATATAGAATCAACCGAGTCTGCAATTGGACCTATTTAGGTCAAATTCGGGCGAAGAAAACCCAAAATAACATGTAAAATCAAAATCATAGGCCAAAAACAACATGTCGTTTTGGCCCTAGAAAGGAACAATTTTGGCCTATAAAATGACATATCATTTTTCATAGTGAAAAAAAACACGTCGTTCTGCCAAGTGATTGTCACGTTTTGGGCTAGAAAAACAACATGTCATTTTTCATAGTGAAAAAGGAGATGTCGTTTTGATTCAAGAACTTGCCTATTGTTTGTAAAAATGATATGTCATTTTCTTTTAGTAATTAAATGATATGTCGTTTTTACAGGGGCATTTTTGACCCAAAAAATAAAAAAATTAATTAATTTTGTTTTGGTATTTTTTATGGAATTTTTATTTGGGTATTTTGGAAAATTAATTTTTGATGAATCTAAAATGAATTTAATGAAATCCAAAATTTTATGATTTATGTTTAAATAAAATTTTGAAAATTTATTTTAGATATCTTATTGAATTTATGCATAATTTATTTCGCATGTATTCTTTAGTTGTTATTTTTAATACATACAAATTCATGAATATTTTATGTATGAAAATTAAATGTCTTGAGTGATTTGTATAATTTTAATTGATTTAAGAGTAGCTACAGCATCTTAGATTATATTAAAATTATACATTAAGTTTTTTATATCACATGTAATTAATCAGACATTAATTGTAACTAATTATGTTTGGTATAATGAAATTTATCCCACAAGAAATTTTATTATATTGAATATGATTGGTTAGGATGACATAGTAAACTATTTTCTTAATTTTCACACAAGAATTAAGAAATGGAATATAGTTTAATGGTTTTATCATAAGTTGTATGTGAATCAATGTGATTTTGAACCTTAGCCCACAGGCAATTTTTATATGTCATATGATTCATAATTTTTGTAGCATGATTTACATTGGTAAAACATGACATATAGTTATTAGCTTCAAATTTTCTGACATGAGCATGTATGTTTATTTATTGCAGTAATTCAACCTGTTAATTTATTTGATATGAAATGTGATATTCCCGAGCTTAAGGGTGATAACTATAAAGTTTAGAAGGAGAGGATTCTCCTTCATTTGGGATGGATGGACATTGACTATACCATCAGAAAGGATGAATCGTTCTCTATCAGCGAGACTAGCACTCTAGATGGTGTTGGTCATTACAAAAAATAGGAGCGATCAAATCGTCTCTCAGTTATGTTCATAAAGACCAAAATCTCTACTGGGATTAGGGGTTCGGTTGATCAATATGACAATAGCCAAGCACTTCTGAAGCCTACTGATGAGCAATTTGAGTCTTCAGATAAGGCATGGGCAAGAACCCTAATCATGCAGTTTTCATCCTTGAAGCTTACTAGCATTAAAGGCGTGCGTGAGCATATCATACACATGAGGGACATTACGGCTCAACTAAAGACGCTTGAAGTTGAGATGTCTGATTCGTTTCTAGTACATTACATTATAAATACTCTACCCTCTGAATATGGTCCTTTAAGATCTCTTATAACACACATAAAGACAAATGGTCAATTAAAGAGCTGCTAACCATGTGTGTTTAGGAGGAGGGAAGACTCATTATGGCAGAGGAGAGAAAATAAATCTAGCAACCCAGGGAAATAAGAAGAAGTTTTAGACTAAGCAATAGGGGAAAGGCAAGGTTCTTGTTTAACAGGATATTAAGAAGGAGTTTAAGTGTTTCTTTTATAAGAAGAAGGGGCATGTGAAGAAGGACTGCACTAAATTTCAAGAATGGCTTGATTAGAAAGGTACTCAACTTTCACTAGTCTGTTATGAATCTAATGTGATTGATATTAATTATAATACATAGTGGATTGACTCTGGTTTTACAATCCATATTACCAATTCCCTACAAGGATTCTAAGACCTGCAGAAGCCAGTGGGAAGTAAACAAAGCATCTATTGTGGAAATAAGCTGTGCATACATGTAGAGGCTGTAGGAACGTGCAAACTAGTCTTAAGTAGTGGTTTGTTTTGTATTTGGAAAAGACATTCTATATTCCTAGCTTTTCTAAAAATTTAATTTCAGTTTCCAAACTTGTATCAATTGGGTATGTCTTTAAATTTTCAGAATCTTCATTCACATTGTTTTATAAATCTAATTTTATTAGATGTGGTATTTTGTTTAATGGTCTTTTTCATCTTCATTTACAAAATGATGCCAATTATGCTACTATGCACATTCATGAAAATGTTGGTATAAAGCGATGTGACATAAATGATGAATTTTATATGTTGTGGTATCAGAGATTGGGACATATCTCCATTGAGAGAATCAAGAGATTAGTAAATGATGAAATACTTAGTACTTTAGATTTTATTAATTTTGATACTTGTAAGGACGACATTAAGGGTAAGTAGACTAACAAGTCAAAGAAGGGTGCCAAGAGGAGTTCTGATTTATTGGAAACCATACATATAGATATTTATTGGACATGTACTCTCAAAGATACTTCATCTTTTTCATAGATGACTACGTACGATACATGTATCTCTACTTACATAACAATAAAAATGAAGCACTATATGCTTTTAAAGTCTTTAAAATAGAAGTAGAGAAAAAATACGAAAAGCAAATTAAGATCGTGAGATTAGATAGAGGTAGAGAGTACTATGGTAGATACACTAAGTATGGACAAGCACTTGGTCCATTTGCTAGGTTTCTTCAAGAACGTAGGATTGTTGCCTAATACACTATACCAGGTTCTCCAGACCAGAATGGTGTAGCTAAAAGAAGAAACCGAACATTATTAGACATGGTACGGAGTATGCTTGCTAGCTTCAAATTTCTTGAGCCCTTCTAGACTAAAACTCTTAAGACGGCAATGTACATATTGAATCGAGTTCTAACCAAGGCTATCCTTAAGACACCTTTTAAGTTATTCAAAGATTGGAAATTGAGTTTGTGACATCTACCCATTTGGGGATGCCCCTCGGAGGTAAGAATTTATAACCCACAAGAGAAAAAGCTAGACCCAAGGTCCATAAGTGGATATTTTGTTGGTTATTTTGAACGGTCTTAGAGATACAGATTTTATTGTCCATCTTACAATACTAGATTTGTGAAATCAAAGAATGTAAAACTTATTGAGAACGACTTGATTATTGGGAGCAATCGATCTTGGAATACTATTCTTGAGAAAGATCATATAGATGCTCAACCTTCCACTTCTTGTGATAGATTGATTGCTATAAACAACATGCCTAAAGCTAAAATGTGTGATAAACAACAACAAGTCATTCAAGTTCCATAGATTACTAATTAAGAAATAGTGGATCCAACTTAACAACAGATGTAGGAACCTATTGAACATCTAGTTGAACAACATGCTCCTCAGGAGAATGTTGAACCAACATTAAGGAGATTTACTAGAGAAAAATGATCGTTGATACCTAGTGACTATATTGTGCATCTATAAGTGTCTGACTACAATGTTGGAGTGAAAAATGATCTTGAAACATTTTCACAGACCTTGAGTTCTAAGGAATCTGACTTATGGTACAGTGCCATAAAAGACAAAATAGATTCTATGGTATCTAACAGAGTTTGGGACTCGTTAAGTTGCCTAAAGGTGTAAAAACCATTGGATGTAAATGGGTTTTTAAACAAAGAAAGATTCATTGGGCAACATTGAGAGACATAAGGAAAGATTCGTTGCCAAAGGATTCACTCAAAGAGAAGGAATCAACTACACAAAGACCTTTTCTCCCATATCTAAACAGGATTCTCTTCGAGTTATTATGGCATTGGTCACCCATTTTGATTTAGATTTGCATCAAATGGATGTAAAAACGGCCTTTCTTAGTGGTGATCTAGAGAAAGAGGTTTATATAAAACAACCAAAAGGATTTTCCTCTAGTGTCAGTGAGTATTTAGTGTATAAACTTAATCAATCCATATATGGATTGAAATAAGCTTCTCGTCAGTGGTATTTAAAGTTCCATGATTTTATCTCTTCATTTGGTTTTGAAGAGAATATCATGGAGCAATGTATATACCAGAAGGTCAGTGAGAGTAAGAATTGTTTTCTTGTACTATATATAGATGACATATTACTTGTAACTAATGATAAGGGATTGCTATACAAGGTGAAGCAATTTCTCTCAAAGAGCTTTGCTATGAAGGATGTAGGAGAGGCATATTATGTCATTGGTATTAAGATCAATGGGGACAAATCTTGAGGCATTTTGGGCTTATCTCAAAAGACCTGTATCAACAAGGTTCTAGAGAGGTTTCAGATGAAAGATCATTCACCAAGTATAGCACCCATTGTGAAGGGTGACAGATTCAATTTGAACCAATGCCCAAAAAATAAGCTCAAACAAGAACAAATGAAAAACATTCCATATGCTTCAGCCATTGGAAGCCTAATAGATGCTCAGGTCTGTACAAGACCTAACATTTCATTTGCTATTAGGATGTTAGGCAGATATCAAAGTAACCCAAGTGTTGACCACTGGAGAGCTACAAATAAGGTGATGAGATACCTTCAAAGAACTACGGATTATATGCTCATGTATAGACAAATTGAAATTCTAGAGGTGATTGGATACTCCAATTTAGACTTCATTGGTTGTGTTGATTCGTGAAAATCAACATCTAGTTATATTTTTATGTTTTGTCAGTGGAGCTGTATCTTGGAGGAGTGCGAAGCAGACTTTGACTGCTACCTTTACTATAGAGGCCGAGTTTGTTTCTTGTTTTGAAGCTACTTCGCATGGTGTAGAGTTAAAGAGTTTCATATCGAGGCTTAGAATTGTGGATTCTATTTCTAGGCCATTAAAGTTGGACTGTGACAATTCAGCTGTAGTATTTATGGCCAAGAACAACAAAAACGGTAGTCTAAATAAACACATCGACATTAAGTACTTGGCTATACGAGAACGTGTTAAAGAAAAGAAAGTAGTCATTGAACACATTACCAATAAGTTGATGATTGCTCATCCTTTAACTAAAGGCATGCCACCAAATATTTTTAAGGATTATGTAGGACAAACGAGACTTGGCTTCATGATGTAAATTTTATCATACGTATATTTTGTTATTTTTATGAAACTTTTATTTAGTTATGATGTTTTTTCATATTTAGTTGTGCACACTTTTAGTTATTTTGAGAAAGATCAATTAAGTTGGATCTAGAATAAACATAGAGTATATTCACTAAGTTATGTTACTATATATGAGTTAGTATTAAAGAATATAATGCATTGTAATACATGAAAGATAATACTCATTCTAAGAGGACCTATCGCCATGATTCATGTGTTTATTCCTTAAGTTTGAGATTAGTTGATTTTAGTTATCCAGAAAATATATGTGGAATAAGTGGAAGAATGTTATTTTAATTTATTTATTATTATTATTTCTTTAGTATCTAAGCGATAATAAATATATAAAAATAAATTTAAGTAGTTCAATATATGCGTATTTTCTAAAGGGTGTCAACCAAAGAGTATCTCTGAATTGTTATAAAACTTCAGAAAAAAAAGGCTTTGTTTCAGAGATGCCTTTTGATGACAACATACATCATGATGGTGAGAGTACATAAATATTACTTAAATCCAGAAGGTCCCTAAGCCTTGTAGTTTATTCAAAAATATACAATCTTTCCAAATTATAGAAGGTTTAGAAGATTCTCTTTCCTTTGACAAAATTCCTTTAGGAATTCTTGCAAAGAAATTCTCTATTCATTCATCTAATTATCAATAATTGAAGGTTAGATTTTCTTTCTTTTATGTTTTCGTATTTAGATAACTTTTATGCTATTCAGATTCATATATAAAAGTTGAAAATCATAATTATGTATATGAAAAATTCTTACATGGTGTACCATAAAGCTTTGGGTTTCTATAAGTTGGAATGCTGCACGGGCTAGACAATGTTGTAATAGGGAGGCTGTTGATGGTATACTTAGAATTCCTTTAGCTTCGTCAGATGTGGAGGACAGATGGATATAGACCCCTAATGTTAAAGGCACCTTCTCAGTTAAGTCTTTTAATAGATTGGATATTGAGAACCAGTTTAGTTCTCCTTTTTCTCAAGTTGGTCTTTAGAAGAAACTCTGGAATACTCGTCTACACCCGAGGCACAAGTTGTTATTATGGAAACTCTTTTACCAGTTTAAAGGAAGATCTGACCGGCATAAGGAATGGAAAAATGACCTTCATGAATACTTCAAGCAATTGGGGGGTGCCAAAAATGTAGTTAATGTGAAGAAGCAACGTCCCGATAATGTACAAACACAAGCCAATTGGGAGGCTGCTTGTGATCGCTTATGTAGCGAAGCTTTTCAGGTTTACAGATATAAACCCAATTTTTCATGATCATTACATATATCAATATAACATAATAATTTTAATAATTCCTCTTTGTAACAGAAAAGGTCTACGACAAATAAAAGAAACAGAGCAAACGTGAAACAGCCAAGTCGTCATGGAACACAATCGTATGCTAATTTGAGATATCAAAAGGTAGTAAATTAAAATTTATTAAATTATGTTTCATTTTTCCTTTAAGATATGTTTTGTTTCAACACAAGTATAACACAAGTTTATTCCTTCTGTAGAGAAATCCTGAGAATGGTGAGTTGCTTTCAATTTTGAAAAATTGGTGTCAGTGTCATTAATATTCCGATGGCAGATGGGTTAATGACGCTGCAGAGGCTAGATATGTAAGTGATATAACTTATTAAGTTTTAGTTATGAAATTTTGAGTTGGATTGATTGTACTTTGTAATTTACTTTGTTAAACGGAATGTGCAGAAGAAAATGCTTCAGATGCATACTCAACAAACCCAAGCTGCTGCATCTGCTTCTAGTTCGGGCACATCTCAAACAACACATCTCATGAATGAAGAAGAGATAGCAGAGAATGTGCTTAGATCACACAGAGGGCGTAGGAAAGGAGTGGGCCTAAGGTTGAGAAAAGACATCCTTGCAGCAGCTACTCTTGAGGAGGCTCGTTCACAGCCACAAGTCTCTCCACAGGTGCGACAATGGATGGAGGAACAATCTCGATATAACACGCAACAAACTCAATATCAAAATCTAATGGCTGGATATCAAAATCAAATGACAGCAATATTCAAGTGTTTGCTGCCAGATTTAGATTTACCAATACCTCCTCCCCCACCACCACCACCTTCTATGTCTTCCTATCCACTTCAAGAAAAAAACAATGATGATGATGATGAGACTGCTGATTTAGGAGATTAGTTTCTACTTTTATGATTTAGACTTGTTGACTTAATGTACATATGAACGTATTGTCTATAAAGTTTTATTTTATTTATATCAAATTTTGTTAGTTATAAGTATGATAAGAAATGAAATGAATGTATTTCTGAATTGGTAGTTATTTGTTTGCAGGTTTATTATGATTAGTGATGAAAATTTAAGAATATTATCTGAAAGAAGATGCACAGATAACAATTATCGTCGCTAAAATAAATTCAACGACGACAATTGTCGTTGCTATAAAATTACGTTAAGTGTCTATAAATAACGTTGGCGACGAAAATATTGTGGCTATAAATTTTAAGCGACAACATATGTCGTCGTTGTATTTAAAAATTTCAATAACTCTGACGATATATGTCGTCGCTAAAAAGTTATAACTATTTGTCATTTTTTTCTATTAATAATTAGCGACGACAAAATGTCATCGCTAATTTGTTTTAGCTACAAGTTATTAGCGATGACATTTTACGACGACAATATCGTCGGTGAATAATATTAGAGACGACTTTTTTTGTTTTAGAGACGACAAATGACGTCTCTAAATCCTCTTTTTCTTGTAGTGAAAATCTTCAAGTTCTCATGAATACTAATGGAAAGGTTCTTCCATGCACAAGTATTTCCTCAAAACTTCTAGTAAATTTCTAAGTTTATTCAAGTGAAAATGGGCTGGTTTGAATGCTGTAGATATGGAAAAGAAAGAAGAAGAGAAATGGATGGAAGAAGGAAAAAGTAAAGGTCCTATTTATACATTGGGAAAAACTATGGTGGAATGCATAATAATTCTCGACCAGTGGAGAAAGATCGGACGGTTGTGGGTGTGGTGATTAAATGTGGGTCCCATTGAATGTTTAATGAAGAATAGATGAGTTATGTAAGGGAATTTGTTAGACGAAATCTCGGTAAGATGTTTTGGGGCTTGCAAAATTATGGGTGGAAATGTTGTCACAGGTAAACTTGTTAAGCAAGTTGGACCGTTCAAGACGTTGAAAGCGGCAAAAGAGTTGGACCATATTCTTGTGCAATATGTTTATAATGAGAGTTTGATTGGAAGGTTTGTATGTAAACGCTACCTTAGGTAAAGTATTACGTGATGTTGTTATTGAATACAATTTTGGTATTTGCACATTTGTAGTAAGGTGGTGCCTTTGACGAGCACCTTTAAAGTTGGCAGGGTTGAGATGAGGAGCCAGTGTCCGAAAAGAGCGTTGGATAAAAAGTTTACTCATTGTGGGTTAGTTTTGTATACTTGTTTTAGCAAGAGAAGTAGCTGTAATTTGGCTTTCATTATGAAATTTTCTTTTTTGGTAATATTTAATGTTGATGATAGATTGTAGATGTCATAATGGAGTTATTGTGTGACGCCCCGGGGAGGGGTCAGTAGTTTAGGTAAATAAAATGAAAATTAATGTAAATAGATAGAAAAATAAAT
>CAMOHE010000029.1:0-20011 GCA_946598075.1 Artocarpus hirsutus
GTGCTTAGTTTCAATATTGTATGAATGGTACAAGTTTTGATTATTTGTCTTTGTGTCACTAATATAATGTAACACATATTTTGGTCATTTTTTTTAATTTGTCACATTGAAGTATATTACCTAGTATTTATTATAACTACCGATGATAATAGTAGAATGTACTATAATTGCTAGAACATGTATGATATTGTGGTAATAAGAAGGAATTTATTGAAAGAGTTATTGAGACATAGGAAATAATTCTGATCAAAGAATTACAACATGGCTCCAATTTATTCTCTGTATATGATCCAAAATGATATTATTAAAATTATTATTATATAACTCAAAATGGTATTATTAAAATAATTACTATGTAATTATAGAATATAAACTGTGACATTATTATAATTACTTTGTAATTACAGCTATCTTTATAATATTTTGAAAAGTGTCATTAATTTCAGATATAATGAATTTTTTGAATTAAAATTAGTGTTATGTTTCTAATGATTTTCTAGTGCTATAAAAAGGAATAAACTATTATTAAATAATTCTTTAATTAGCTCAATAATATTGTGTCGGCAGAGCATTACGTTTGATCAATTTGTGATCCAAGCGGGAGTAGATTTTTCAGGAGTGGCCACTGAAATGGTGTCCATGAATTCCACAGTGAAGCTCACCTTTCGAAACACAGCAACATTTTTTGGTGTCCACGTGACTTCCACGCCTCTAGATCTCACCTATTCTCAGCTCACTGTAGCCACTGGAACCGTACGAACTCATGTCACATTTTACTTATTGACCTATATCTAGCTGTTCAAGCAAAACTACTTCGGATTAGACAACTGTTCGGTGATAAGCACCATAATTAATAAAAGATTAAACTTTATAATTTTTAAATCTCACATTGTTGGATCCATTTTTTCTTAATGTATGGTGCTATTTAGCGCTAATCACAAGCAATTCTTTGAGTACTTTTTGAGTTGTTTGTTTTGTTACAGATCAAAAAATTCTATCAGTCAAGAAAGAGCCAGAGATCTATCATAGTGACGCTAAATGGAAGGAATATTCCATTGTATGGAGGGGGATCGAACTTGGGAAGCTCGAATGGTGCACCGACTCAGTCGGTGCCGTTGACGCTCAACTTCATGGTTCGTTCAAGAGCTTACGTCTTGGGAAAATTGGTGAAGCCTAAGTTTTATAGGAGGATCCAATGCTCAGTGGTTATGGATTCTAACAAGATGAATGCAGCCATCCCGCTCAACAACAAGTGCACTTACCACTAACACAAGAAAAATGCTTGATTAGTTATATACATATTCCGGCGGTAAAATCTTTCCCCTTATCTTTGATATTGAGGTCTAAAGTTTAAATCCTCCACCTAAATTTTTGAAAAAGAAAAAAAAAGTGTGATGTGATCGTCCTATATATTTCTTATGGTTTTGAGAAACAAAATTTGTATATTATTTTGGCATTATGATCTTTTGATTATATGATGTTAATTAGCAAATGTTCATTATACGGCTGGAAAATAGCAATGAAGTAATGATGTGGGGTATTTAATTACATTTTAGATATCGTTCTCGAAATAAATAGTTGGTGTTCTTCTTGAACACTAAATCGGAATAGCAAAACTCATTGGCAATTTTTTTTAACATATACTGACAAAAGATTCTTTACAATAATGGTTCAATTATTGATATCTAGGACTTGTCGTAGCAAAGATCAATTATTTTTCAATAAATTCTCATGAATCTTTAGGTAATTTCTCTGGTAGAGACCAAAAAAGATACCTACCGATGGGTATGTATTTTTCAACCGTTAGATATGTAAAAATAAAATGATTTTGACTAAATCTAACAGTTTCAAAATATACACCACTAACATGGGTTTCTCAATTAAAAAAAAGTGCCTAAATATGCTCCTAATGGTTTTGCTAACTGCCTAATGCTAATTGAGAAACGGTTGTTTTAAGAGTGATTAATTAGAGACCACCTAATTAGTACAAAGGGTAAAAGAAGGCTGAGTCTCATATCGTCAAAATACAAATTTGGTTTTTGAAAATGGGAGAGTATCGAGCCCTTTGGAGGCGTATTTTGTAGACAGAAATAGTGTCTCTTGAACCTAATCACAAACAACGCTAATACATTTTGTTAACTGTATTACACAATCAAAAAGTTGTAAAGATTCTAATGCCCTCTTTAAGTTCAAAGCATAAGAGTTCCTCCAATATCTCCATCCTGTTCTTGCTCATTTTGTCCCTTACCCAGGATTGGGATCAGGACTAGGATAAATAATCCTAGTCCCACGTTTGGTGCTTATTTTGGATTGGATATGAACTGAATAACTTATTCCATCAGTCCAAAATAATCCCATAGAAGTGGAATTAATAATCCTAAACAAAAACATGGGATTAGTCAGGATTGCAATTTTTTTCTTTTGAAAATAAATTGTACTATTTCTATAAGCTACGCCATTCAACCATACACCCCATCGCTGGAGATTCCTCTCTCCACCATCATCACTCGCAGCTTGCCTAACCAGCGTTGGTTGCCAGCAATGTGGCTCACCCCACTGTGGTTGCAATAACAGGCCCATCCTACTATGACTCGCTGTCGCACCTCCTCCTTGTTCCCGACACTTGAATCACCACTGTTACTACCACCGCCAGGTCTGGAAAAATTACTAACCTCGAGCACCACAGTGCTTTTTATCTCCCCTGAATCCAACAAAGCTCTCCAACGATAATGGCCCCGATCTCGTCTTTATCTTATTCAACCCCAGTGACGACGCCAGAATTGGCGAGACTGAGAACGGAGATTGCGGCGGCAAAGATGGCGACGCATCTTTCACAATAGCTGCCGCTGCCAAGACGACTTGGAACTTGAGCTTATGGAGGTGGACTTCAATGGCGTGGAAGGGTGGTACTGAGAAGAGTCCTTGTGATTTGCAACAAGGCTTTGAATAGCTCTTGTGGGATTCAATTTTGGTAAGTTTCCAACTAGAGCTTTACAGAGATTTGATGAAGATTTGTTTATTCAATTATGTCAAGCACAGAGCATCACTGAGATTTGATTGACGAAGAAAAAGTCAGTGGAGAAAAAAATGGTGTAGTGAGATGGCATCCACTGAAATTAATAAAAAAGTATTTCTTTTTAATAAACAATTGTTTTTTTAATTTATGATATTTAATTTAGTCCAATCCGATGTACACTAAACACATGATAGAATTCAACATAGTCTAATTCAGTCTAATCTAATCTAATCCAATCTAATCCTAACTCCATAATCCAATCCAATCCAACGTGCCAAACGTACCAAATAACAGATCCAGGTTCATCAGCCTCAAAAATTACAATTAAACCACCAAATTTAAGTTCTGTCAACAAGATATCACCATACCACATATTTAAGACTGCGTTCAAATACACAAGTTCATGAAAAGCCAAATTAATTCATTAAGGAGTGGCCGACCGTCATTTCTTACCAGTGGTCTTGAATATCCTTCCTGCACATTCCATACCATTTTCCTTGCTCTGACTATGACACATGGTGTGTTGAGTGCCTCTCGGCACGTCAGTGATGCTGCAGCGGCTGAGTTAGATGCTGCTTGGGCTGTGGCAACATGCTGGGCAGTATTTTGGACCGTGGGAGCATGTTAAGCATCTAGCAAGG
Organism: Artocarpus hirsutus; assembly: GCA_946598075.1. Lineage (NCBI taxonomy): Eukaryota > Viridiplantae > Streptophyta > Magnoliopsida > Rosales > Moraceae > Artocarpus > Artocarpus hirsutus. The sequence goes on from CAMOHE010000029.1 coordinate 3,658, forward strand.
CCAAGGCAGATGCCCAACGGTTGTTGCTACTTGGATCTCCCAATTACAAAAAACATATAGAAACCTATCATCAAGATTAAAACAATGAATTTTCAATCTTACCACTAGATGGCATATAAAAATTACGGTTATGTCAGCATATTTTTAAATGTGAATTGAAGAAAAGGGAAAACTTAATGACCTTTCAAACTTTAGAGAATGTGAAAAGTGGTTTTAGAAATTTGGGGACGAAAAGATAAAGAAATCAAAAGTTAGAGGGAGAACTAAAATTTCTCCTGGAAATTTTCTTGAAAAAGTTATGTTAGGAGATTTTTCAAAAAGCCAATAACGAGTCGACACATGTCATACTTAATATCCGATGTCAATTAGCAATATTCATATTATGTACGAGATAAAAAAGGACAAAGTCTGAATAATCGATGTAACCAAAATCCAAAGAATGATACTAGATCAATATCTCAACATGCATGCAGATAGATGTGGAGATATCGATTCCAATAATTCTAATATGATGACATCAAGATGACCACTGGGGAAAGTACACATGTCCATGTGTCAAGAAAATCACTAGTAACAAGACACGTGCCTCGTTACTTGTAAAGCAAAAAGAAACACGTGAATATGTTTGAGTCCCAAAGAAGATGACAAGGAAAATGAATAATGACAATTCCAATTAGGCCTTACTCAAAAAAGGAAACCTGTAAACGATAGATCTACAATTAAACTAAATTGGATTAAAATAAGATTCTCAGATAAATTAAAAGTAATTGAACCCTTAAATCACTGTTAGTAGGTTTTAACAAGTTTACAAACAGGATTAGATTGTCGATAAATATTAAAATGAATCCATAAAGCAAATTTGAAAGTATAATGGAGTGAAATCAAAGATACCACATGTAGATTTGTAGTGGTTTACTCTTGAATTGAGCTATGTCTATTGTGTTTTTCTACACTATATGATGAACTTGATACAAAAATAAGATTTTTGATTGAAAGCAAATGAACTAATAAAAATAAAGCTTTTTTGTGGATGAGAGGAGAATATTTGTAGATGAAAGTAAGAAAATAGATTTCGACAGAGTTTCAGTATGTGAGTTAAGAATGCCCTTAAATGATGCCTTCACCATTTATTTATAGAGGTAATTTTGAGATCGTGTACTTCAACTGATGGGGAGAGTGAACCTCGTTAGTGCTTGTTGTAGTAAGACACGTGTCAGTCTCTCATTGGACGTGAGTTTCGGACCATGTTCCCATTACCTGCTACGTAAGTTAGTGGATCTTGTCCCATCACTTTCAAGCCTAGATCTAACATGTCAATCCAAATGAGGAAAGAGAGAATTTTCCACTTAGCTGTTGACCATCTTCAACTGTCCTTATATCGAGCAGATCAAGCAGAGTATAACCATTGAACCGAATAACTCTAACTTTTCTAAATTGAACATATAGAACCATTCTAACGAACAATCCTAATAACCTTGATCGAACATCCTTAATGAGCTTAATTGAACACTTCAGTTGGGCTCAATTGAATTAAATTGATGGACTTGACGTATTTGAATCGCATAGTGGTCTGAACATAATGGTCTTGCTCTTTGATTTTATGCTCATCCAAATCATACCCAACAAAACCCTAAACTCAAAAAAGGAATATGACATGTTTAAATCTGATGATTGTGCTACCAATTATCATATTAGGGCAAGCCAAATAGAAGATGGAAACCTAAGGAAAGGGATCTTTTCTCACTCTTCCATCTTTTACTCTCACTGTGCAGAATTCCTTCTTCTTCTTGTCCTAAGTCTCTTCACCGTTTGTCAGGACAAAGGGTTGTAATATTCTCCGCTAATATATTCTGACCATATACAAGGCGGAGCAGTTAGGAATGCGGTGGAGAGCAGCAGAGCATGTAGAAGAAGACTGATGTTCAATTTCCACTCCAACACGTTGGAACTGGGATTGAAGTGTACGTTACCCCAAAAAAACTTTAATAGCGTTCCTAAAGTGACAATGTGTTCACCATGGCTAAATAATTATTTGACCTTTTAACCCTATATCCAATCCAATATTTAATGTAGGGAAAAAAAAAAATACATAGCATGCACCTTTTTTTTGTCTGTTTATTCATGCCAAAAAATAAAGGAGAATGAGAGAAATAATAATTTTAAAAAGGTTAATGAAAATTGATATATGATATTTTAAACATGTTTAGTAAATACGAGATTTAAAAAATTAATTGTTCTTTTAGACTAAAGTGTCAAAAGTAACCCCTTGTTTTTCCTTTTTTTTTTTCTCTCTTTTCTCAATCTCCACTGTCCTCTCTTTCTCTCTTTCTCTCACTTCCATCTCTCACGCTTTCTTACTTTCTCTCTCTCTCCCCTTTTTCTCCTTTGCTTTTTGTCCAAATTGCAAATCTGAGACTATGTTAGAGAATATGTTGTTGCGCCGGAAAATCCAAGCTCATGCCAGAGAATACAACGTGCGCGAGATCGGACAACGAAATTGAGATTGGGATCGAGCAGGTAGCACGAGGCTTGCACGTTGCGCATCATTGTCGTTGTTGCCGCTTCTCTATCGCCCAACCAGTTGCACCATCAAGGATAAGAAAGAGGGACGGGTTTCGCCCGTTGTTGTCAAACCAGGTCTGCCCATCGTTTTTGTTTGTTGCTTATCATCCGTCGTCGTCGCGCCTTCGCCGCCAAATCAAATCTGCCGTCGGACGAAAGAGAGGAGAGAGAGAGAAACGAGGAGAGAAGGGAGGGCCAGAGAGAAACAAGATAGACAGAGGAGAGAGAGGGGAAATATAAAAAAAAAAAGAAATGAAAAAAAAAAAAACTGTTTGTTGTTTAGGTTTTTAGGTGAGGTTTAATTTAAACGTGTGAATTGATATGTGACATTCGCTAGTACCTTAAAGAACACATAACATTTGTTACTAACAATTTTATAAAAATCTGGTATTTTCTATAACTTTCCCAAACAATAAAATCCATGAGCGCAATATACAATGGTAATTTCATTCTTCTTTATTATTCAAAACTATTTTCATATCACTTTAAAGTTCTTAAGAAACTTGTTAATTTCCCTTTAAAAACAACGGATTAATTTCCTTTTCAAACTAAACCAAAAAAAAAGTAAAGATGTTCATTACTAGCCCAAACTCCAAATAAATAAGATCTGCTATCCTATTTTCTTATTTCATTAGTTGTTTCTTCAATGAAATTCTGACACATATACTTAATTATTTTTAATATTTAAGTCTTATTTATATAGTTAGATTATTAAGTTAAATAATACACCAAATAAATAATAATAGACGGCTAAAGAAACAGAAAAATGGGACAACAAGACTCAACACCAACTAATACTAAAGTGAGCTGCTTTCCACACGATTGTTTCCATATTGGAACTTGGAAGTTTCCTGTTTGATAATCTTGAAAAGTCAATATGGAATTCTCAATCTCATATTAAATTGCTCAATTATAAGTTGTGGAAATACAGGTGCACGTTCCCAATTCTGATACAGTGGGTTAAATTAATGATTTCCACACAAGATTTGTGTGTACCTTATTCTTACTCCCAAAAGCTTTTGTGAACCATTTTATATGTGTGATACTAAATAGTTGAGGAGTCAAATGAGTTAGGTGGATCTTGACATGATTTAGCTCACTTTTATAAAGTACTTCATATTTTTCTTTTTTTTTTTTTTTTTTGTGAAAACCATCCGGTATCTGGACCGACTACTTAGAAGTACGAACTCACTGAAAGGGTCCCTCAACTCTAGCGGGAGTATACCCGACTTATCCAGATTCGAGCCAAGTCAGACCCATACGGGGAAGCTCTCCCAACACCTGCTTCTCTATACACAAGACTTAAACTCGAGACCTCTTACTTAAGGGAGAATGGGCTCCTTGCCACCCGACCCCACAAGTTGTTGGTACTTCATATTTATCTTAATTAAGGAAAATCGTAGCATGTCTCTTTTCAATTCGCTTATATGGCCTGCCATTAAAACGTTTTTGGTATGTAAAACGTCTAAATTAACCCTTTAATAAGCAAAAGTATCTTGGGTTTATTTAAAATACTACAAATGTATCTTAAATTTTGATTACTAAATATATATGTATCCTCTCGGTTTTTTCAAAAGAGTTTAAAAAATCCTTTAGCGAGTTAAATTATTAAAAATGTTAACAATACCCTCAAGTATTCAAGTATTTTTAGAAGAATTTGTAGACTATTTAAAACATTAACTATTTAAAAAATAAATTAAAAATATATTTAAAACAAACATTTTGCAAAACTATTTGAAAATTCTAATAAATTTGAAATTAAAAAATAAATTTAGGAGGTAAGAAGTAAGATTGGAGGAGGGGCAGATCAATAAAGGGTGGGGTAGGTTTGGCAGAGTGGACTGGTAAAAGAGGGGGAAGAGACGCCATTTTTTATTTTGGAAAATTTTTAGTTTTATAATGTTTTTGTTTAATTTTTTTTAATAGTTAAGTAGTACGTAAAACTTAATCGCTTATTATCGAGGGTATTATTAAGTAATGTTTTTTTAAATTTTTTATAAATTGAGGGGATATTTTTATTAGAAAGCCATAAATATTTTTCACATTTCTTAAAACAAATTAAATAATAAAATAAAATTATAAGGGAAGATGAAAAACAAAGAAAAGCTCCACCAAAATGAAAATCGCCTAGATAGTCGTATTTTGGCTCGTCCCCAGCGCGCAAAATCAATGCTCGCTGCACAGCCCTCAAACACCACCACGGGCGAAGGTCCTTTTTCACTAACATTTTTCTGTTGTGAAATTGAATTTTATTTTTTTTTTTCAAAATTTCTTAAGGCAGGTGATTTGGTTTGGGTTATTAGGCATTTTTTACGGCCAAAATGTTAAAAGATTTAAAATAAATAGGTTAAAATTTTAAAAACTTTAATAAATATACGAATTAAGTGTAGAAATGAATTTACCATTTAGGTAAATGACAACAATGCTCATTTATTAAAAACCCTAATAGCAGGCTCCCCAAATTTCTCTCTCCACACTTGCTCCGCCTCTCTCCACCGATGACCACGGACACGCCTGAAGCTGGCACCTCATGATCGTGATTGGGTCACTAGCCTTCGATCTGCAAACCTAGCTGCTAGCACATCAAAAGTTGGCAAGAAACGCCGTAAGTCATAGCCCAAGAGCCGCGCCAAACACTACCTTCGCACGCCTCTTCTTTGACCTGATCCACATTGACCGCAAGGTTGGCACCAACGACAAACAATGAGTTGCGACAACAACGATTAATTCCACGATGACAAACGAATCTACTGTGATAAGAAGTGAAGGGGAGAAAGAGAGATTCGTCATGTGAGTGAGGGAAGAGAGCCGTTAAGGGCCTCAGGGCACTCCTGTCTGACAATGCTTGTCAGCGAAGACGATTGTAGAGGAAAGGGGCAAAGGAGAGAGAGGAAGATAGAGAATGAGGAAAAGGAGAGGGGGATTCAGATTGTTTTATTCTAAAGGGTAAACATGTAAAATCGATCCCTTTAAAATAAAAATTGCCCAATTATTTAACAAACTTTGTAAATATGCTATTTGGTTTTAAATCTCTTTAAAATTGGCCTATTTGCTATAGTTTCATCTTTTTTCCTTTTCCTTACTTTCTCTTTCATAATTTTACTTATTTAATGGTTAATGTGCTTTATAACAAAAGATGAGCAGGAGGTTAAATGGTATTTTCTTAAATGCACAATGATACCTTTAGCATTACTTAAGAATATAGAATACCAAAATAAAAACTAAAATCCGAAATCTTATACAAATAATTTTTTTCATTTTGATATAAGTACAAAAAAAAAAAAAAGAATACTTAAGCTTAAAATAGGAGTCTCATCGAATTATTGTTATTTTCTCTCTATGAGACTGTTTATAAATGCTACATATATTTAAGTATAACACAATTTAAACATGCAATATAAATAGTAGTATGGCACAATTTTTATAAAATAGTATAATAATCATATTTTTTTTAAAAGCGTTGCATAATGTAGGTTTCTCTTTATTCTTCTCATTTATCAATTATGGATTACAAGTATTATTGTCGGTTAATCATTGTCGATTTAACTATTCTTGAAAAAGAGGTCGCATTCTGTACCTGAATCTACTCCAAAGTATTGAGATCACAACACCCTACCATATGTTTAAAAAAAAAAAAAAAACTTGACCTATTCTTTACAAATGAAACTTTTTTTTTCATTTATTATTTTGTATTTAGTTTTCTAAATTAGAATAAAAAAAACCTACTAGAAACCATCACATTTTTGTCTAATTCCGTTAAATGGTCAACTTTTAATAATACCATGATATATTCTCGGCCCGTGTATATATATATTAAATCTATCACCATATGAATTCATAATTTTTTGGACTCTTGCCCATAAAAAAGAATTAAACTCTGTTACAATTTTAATTTATTTGGGAGTAGAAACAATGCAAATATATAAATAAAGATAAAATACTGTTATAATGTCATCTTAGTTCAAAATTTTTGTTTAGTTCACACTTATAGTTTACCCCTAATTTGACCACTAAGCTCGCTATTTCAAGAATTAAGAAAAGTGGTTTGATGTCCATTTTCAAATTGATTTTTGTTGATTATCGACTGAAAATTTTATTAGGATCGTCACTCTGCTTAAAAAACTAAAAAACAACAACAACTGTCCTTACTTTTTCTTTCAAATAAAAAAAAAAAGGAAAGAGAAACTATCCGTTTTTGAATGGGTTAGAATGGATTCAAATTTATCCTAGTTCAGCTAATACAATTTGTTGAACTAAATTCTAAAAGATAAGGGTGAGAATAAGATGAAGTTATTTCCAATTAAGTCCATAGCATTTGAACACAACATTACAATTGTTGGAATTAAAATTCAAAAATCGTGTACGCTTCCATAATTGGCCTCCATGTAGCCACGGCTCCTTGTAATAATGCCATTTAACATGAGTTTCCTTAATTAAAAAAGGCGTCGAAAAAAGGGCGCCAAAACACTAGCAAGTCTGAGACTGAAAACCCAAGTTTCCTTTTCCTATATGTAACACAAGAATTTCGATTCAAACCTATTCCTTTTCTCCCAAGGTTTCCAACGATGAAGTGGGCCCACGAAGCAACAATCGGCCATGGAGCCTTTGCCGCAATCAGCAAAGCGAAACCCAAAAAATCTTGCCCTCAATTCCCTTCAACCATGGCCATGAAATCTTCCGAAGTTTCGTGTTCCGATTCATTAAATACGAGAAAAGAGTTCTCGACACGATTGGATGTTGCCCACAAAACATTCGATGCTACGGTGAAGAAAGGAGCCTTAAGAACGGCAAAGAATTCCACAATCTTTTCATGGAGTACGCCGCGGGAGGAAACTTGGCCGACAAAGTCAAGAAGGAAGGCCACCGTGGTTTGCCGGAATCGGAAGTTCGGCGGCCCGCAAAATCGATACTAGGAGGGCTTTCTTTCATTCACTCGAAAGGGTTTGTCCACTGCGATATTAAGCCTCAGAACATTCTTGTTTTCGTCGATGGAGATTTCAAGATCGCCGACTTTGGGCTCGCGAAAGAGACCGCGACGAAGCTTCCTAATTGCAAGATGAGAGGTACTGTTTTCTTCGAATTTACTCAAGTGTTTTTTTATTCAAATTTATAGTCTAAGAAGAACGTTGGGTTAGTGTTGGACGAAATTTTGAGTCAACAGGCACTCCTATGTACATGTCGCCGGAGTCAATAAACGATAATGAGCACGAACCGCCCCGCGATGTTTGGGCTCTCGGCTGCACGGTGGCGGAGATGACGACTGGAAAGGCGGTGTGGGACCACGAGCCGGGGGCGAATATGTGGCCTCTGTTGATCAGAATAGGCGGAGAAGAAGAAGAACCAGAAATTCCCAAGGAGTTTTCGGAGGAAGGCAAGGATTTTCTCAGAAGGTGTTGGGTCAAGGATCCGAGGAAGAGACGGACGGCTGAGATGCTTTTAAGCCACGCGTTTGTTGCATCCGGTTATGATGATCATTGTGATGATGATTTTGAAGACATTGTTCATCTAAGGGACCCCAATTCTTTGTTAACGTCTCCAAGATGTCCTTTTGATTTCTCCGAACTTTGGAGGCGCCGGAGATTTGGTCGGAATTTACAAGTCACCCAATTGGTCGTTTTCCAACAGTTGGCTAACGGTCAGGGGATACAACAACTTTTGTTAGTATTTCTTTTCTTTAATTTGCTTGTAAATGTTAATGTAAAGGACAGATTGTGTTTTTTTTGTCAATGTGACCAAGATATTGAGACGTTATGTTTGCTGTAATTCACGCAACATATTATTATATATTTCATCTCTTATATTAATGAATCCTTTTTCTCTTCTATTTTAAAGGATTGATGGTAAATTTTCCTTCATTCTTGGCTCCAAAATTCTAAGCGTTTTCATGGTTTTGCTAAACTTGTATCACTTTCAACTTTCAAGTTGGCTCATGGAGTTGTGTAACAATTTCAATGTAGCAGTAATTTAATTTAATTACTTCTTTTTTTTTTCTTCTGTGTAAGTATAAAAAATTTCATTCTCTTTTGCTTATTTTCAATGTTTTGCTTTGTTAATGTTATCACTTAAATCAGATTAAGAAAGTAGAGGGGTACCTAATCAATCATTTGCTCAATGAAATAAACAGCTACTACTGATTATTAGGCATGGAAATTATATGTGACATGTAACAAAAGCTGGGACCGGATTGGTTAAGCAAAAAATAAAATAATGTGTTTCAAGTGATCCTTGTATGATATAGGATAGCCCTTTGTTTTGTTTTGTTTTTTTTTTTTTTTTTTTGGTTTATGGACTTTTGTATTCAGGTTATTATTAGTGGGTGTTTGAAAAAATGGTGGGAACCAGTGGTGAGAACCACTTTTATTATAGCATGTGAAAGTTTTACACTGTAGCAAATTTATTTATTGTTACTGTAGCATGTGAGAGCTTTTTACTGTTTATAACTGAGTTTGTGGTGGGAACTGAGTGGTTCCCACCACTCCCAAACACCCTATTAGTTATTATAAGTCTCTAAAACTGTACGGTTTTTTTTTTTTTTTGGGTAAAAAAACAAAAAAAAATCATTTTCATCTTAACTTTGCTAATAATAAAATAATAGTTAATACCTATAAAGTTAAATATGATTGTTTTTTATATTTAAAAACACTTTTAAACCCTAATTTACAGTTATAATCAACTTTTTTATCATATTTTTGTCCTAATTATAGTACCTTTTGTTCTAACTTAGCGCCATTTTAGTTGAAACTAACATCATCCATTGGAAGCAGATCATAAGGGATATTTATGGCGTTTGAAATAAAAATCATGAAAAGCAAGTCGTTGGGAGTTTGAAAAAAAAAAAAATAGTGAGGTAAGGTACATGTCATGACTGCGTCGTATTACCTCAGCTGGCACGCTGTATTTTTCTCTGGTTCAAATTTTATAGCCGTCCTTGAAAAACATTCTATACGACATGCCGTCTTCGTGAATAGAGCAAAAGTGTGTCGTTTATGGTCAACGTTGTTTATTTGTGAGTTTCTGTTATAAAAAATGACAAGTCGAATTATATTTGAAGAATATAGATCCTCTTGAGTAACGTCGTGTTGTTTATTCTCAAGTAGACGGCAACATGCCATTTGAAAGAGCTCTGAAGAAAAATGACATGTCGCTCTTTTATCATTTGCTATTTTGCTTAATTCTCTCGGATACTATATATGTCGTTCGTAAAAACACACGAAATTTTTGGGTCCAATTACTGATTTGCACCTTTAAATATACTATTGAAGTATGATTCTTGAAAGAAATTTATGGTACATGTGAATTTGTATGACAAATTGTTGGGGAGGTTCTCACACAGCCTACGAAAATGATAGCTAGTTTTGTCAATAACGGATCTAGGATTTGAATACAGTATGGGCATAAATAAGGACAAAATTTATAGCTGTATATATAGCCTACCGGTAAATTCATATCTGACTGCACCAAAAAATAAAAAGTTCAAATCTTTTTATCCAAGTTAAAAAAATAAGGATAAAATTTGTTAATCATGTAAAACAAAAATTAGAAAAAATATAAGGAAAAATTTGAAAGTAATTTACACATATATATGTGTGTGTATACGCCATGAGTAAACCAGGGGAAAATTTTTTTGAGTTTTCATTTAACTAATACAAATGCGAAGGGAAGTGCAATCTTGTTCATCTTGCAACACAAAACTGAAGCCCATGAAGTGGTTTCTGACAAAAAGCCCAAAAGTTTTAACAGAATACTACCATTGGTGGGGGCATATTGCTTTAACCCCTATAAATTTGTTGTCTTTGGACAACAGATACAACATTTTTGTATCCGTACCTGCAGTTTTGTATTTGACTCGTCACGGAAGACAACCTGGTCACACAGAGTACATGAGTGCCTAGCAGTTTCCCCTTCACAAGGTAATCGATTCGTGGCAAGCGCTTGAGTATCTGATCTCCCTAAAGCGCTGGATTTGGCCATTTTGCCCATCTATGGCTCTATAGGCATGCCCCCTGATGGAAAATAAACGAAATGTAGGTAATGAAAAGTCTTAAAAGAGAAAAATCACATAGAGGTAAAAGTAAATCTATTATTTTTAAAAATTGGTACAAGAAGAGAGTATTCTGAAACACATATATATATATATATATGTGTGTTTCAGAATACTCTTCTCTTGTACCAATTTTTCGAGCAAAATACTCTCCTCTTGTACCAATTTTAGTAGTGAAACCCTGACATAACAAGCCCGTACTACGGGAGTGAAGCCCCTGCACCCTCTAAACGAGATCAATGGTATGCAACGAGATCGGGCATATCCTTCCTACCATCGCAGACTACCAAAAAATTCTCATGATTATAATTTCACTATAAATGTCGCACCGTGAACTTTTAGGCCAAACCAAACAGATATTCATGTCACTATACTCTAACACCCTCTTATCTCAACACTTGCAAACACAAGACATATTGACACATGGACATGTTAGACATGTATGCCATAATGAGTAAAAATTTAATATGTTTTTAGAGACATTTTTATCAATAAAAAAATTATTTATTATTCATATACCAAATTCTTGTCCTGTTTACGTTCATATTTGTTGAATGTATAATAAGCAAATAAAAGTCTGAGACTGTCGGTCTAAACCTTTAGAGTCAAGCATATGATGGATAGATTATGCGGAAGTCATGATTCTAAAGGTGACGGTATAAATCATAAGATCCGCAATCGAGGGAATAAAGTTGGGCATTTTATTCATGCAAAGATTGTTATGTTGTCTATATCCCTGACAGGAGATGGTTTGTCTTGGCCATGAGAGATGGATTCCGCGAATAGAAACATTGGTGCATCGTCATAAGTGACGATGTATTAGATCAGGACATAAAGTGTAATTGATTTGGATAAATAATTCTGTCTTGGCAAATCAATTCACTTTAGACAATCATATGTATTGTATCTTAAGCCTAAGATGAATAATGGGCCCGTTATCTTGACTTATGTCTTTTGATGTACCAAAGGGTGACATCTACATTTTATGTTGGTACGCATGCCAGTATGTTGGAGCATGACTCTTGATAGCGTAGACTTGTTATTCATAGATATGGAATCCATAGCTCATCTTTAGGAGTCTTTAATATCTTATATGCATTATCCTGTAATTGAAAAACTAGAGCGTTCAACTATTTGGATACATAAGTGTAATCGAATGGTATACTATTTTTGGATGGTAAGTTTTCAGATGGTAAGATACTGGAACGTAAGAGAAAAATAATCGGGAAGGTAAGACATAATTTATCCTTAAGCTGATTATGGATAATCCTATGGAAATATGACACATTATGATATGTCATGGAGACTTAGCTATTCGGGCTTCGTTATTCTATATAATTCGAGAGTGCAACTCTAAGCTTTTAATGGAGTAGTGTTAGAATTGATGATTATAAAATGTATATTAAGGATATTGGGTTTCATTATTATCGGGAGCTTGAATTATATAGGTCTAACATGTCCCTTTTGCTAACTCATAATAAGTTATGTAACGATACAGCGTGCTTTTCTAATATAGTGGTAACTTATATCAAATTATCAAATTGGTTGAAATTCGATAGGATTCATATTTGTTTATCGGTTGAATTAATTTTGTGTAAATTAATTCAAGACAAACTAGTTAAATTATCGAGAATATTTATTTTCCTAGATATTATCTAGATATGACTGTTTTAATCAGATAACTTCTCTATTGAGTTATTTAAATTAAAACTGAGACTTTATCCCAAGAATCTCGGCTAGGAAATAAAAATTTGCAGGGATCAAAAATCATAAGTTTGGCAGGCCAGTCTTCATGTTCAGCCTGTCGATGGAGTAAGTTCGGTAGGCTGATCTATCAATTCGACTTGCCGATTGAACGATAATCTGATCACAAGTTTTAGACACACATTTTATTAGATATTGATTTTGATTTGATCCTGATTCGAATTTTTGAGGCCTTATCTGATAAGGAGTAACCCCTAGGCCCAACCTCTATAAATAGGGAGTGAGACTTGTTGTTATATAGATCAGTTGAGAAATATAGAGTGAGCATTCTGTCCATGAGTCTCTAAAACTCCCATAAGAATTATTGTTCACAAATCACAAACCATAGTTCTGGGTTTTCTCAATTGGTTGGAAGGAGAGTCACCAAAGAAGAGTTGTTCGAGTATGCTCACACACACACCAGTCGTGGATAGAAGATAGCAAAAAAGGCCAGTTAGTTGAGGCTCTTTTAGAATATCCTTCTCTTCACACATAGCAGAATCTCTTCAGCAAACAAGGTTAGTAAGATCTGGTTAGCGGTTGTTTGTTTGGTGTATTTTTTGTACTTAATGGACACAAATTTAGATTTGAGTATCAAAACTCATTTGGATACATATTTATTTCCCTCAAAATCTAAATTCTTTGAATATCAAAAATCTAAATTTTTAAAGTTCTGACCCCCCTAAAACTTTTGATATTTGAATATTTTTGTTACAATAAAAACTAAAATTCTCTTTCCTATATTTGAGGAAAAAAAATCATAACTTCTTTATTTGACATCCAATTGAGATGATTCTTTTTTCATTGTGTTCTTAGTGAAGAGATGAATAAATTAAAATGCATATTGCATATTTTTTTTAAGGATTATTAACATTAATATTTTATTAGATTTGTTAATAAATCAAAAACTATTTTTACTACCTCTCCAAACACAAATTCTAATTTTATTTCATACTTAAATCAAAACTTAAATGCACATCCAAACACTAATTCAGACAACGATTCAAATCACTGACTCAAATCTTAATTTAAATCACATTAACTCAAATCAAATCACTTATTCGAATCTATTTACCAAACAAGTCCTTAATTTATGCATATAGCGTGTCAAACTTGTGTTTTGGAAATAACTCTAGTATAAAAATTTTAAAATTTTCGCTGCATACTATTTTTCTAATAAGACACTCCACCACATTCACTCCATGATGGAGAGTCGCGGATCAACTTCATGGGTTTGATCGTTCTCTCTATAAGTGGAATTATAATTCCCTTTAAAGGAATCTAAACAAGAAAAGCTTAAGCTAATTGATCGTTGCTTTTGTATTACAAATGTGATTTACTTTTGCATTCCATTTAGTGAAAGCCATCCAGTAGCGAATGTAGTGATAGATTGATTTTATTTGTTATTCCCACTTATGTGTTTTGTTGATTTTTGAGTTATTTATTAGCTTTTCATTTTTATGTTTTTGTGTTTTATTAGGTTTGGATGCAATTAACGAGTTTTGAAGTCAACAAGTGATTTAGGGGCTTTCTTGTGGCTTAAGGAGTAGTGCACAGATGCTCCAGCACCATTTAGGTCGCACTCCAGTACAAAATGAAAGTCAGGGCTACCAAAAAACAAGGCATGCCCTAGCACCAAGAAAAGCTCATGGCCACGCACATGGAGATCTCGCCTCAGCTGCTGTTTAGCTCACCCCCCGCGAGCACCCCAAAGGACCCTGCCCTCTAGTACCATCCTTCTTTTGCCCCAAAAAACCTTGATTTTAAGTTGTTTGGATAGAGAATTCTTCGCTTTTTTAAGAACATATAAATAGCCAAGTAGGGTTTTGAAAATGAGACTTTTAGGGAGTTGATTTTGGCATGATCCATAACAGCCATTGGAGGAATTCAAGAGACGAGGAGGAATTGGAAGACTTTTTGGAGATTGAGCAACTAGTTTATTTCTTTTTCTCTTCCTTTTTTAGAATTTCTTCGAGAATTATTATGGATTCTATGTTTATCATTGTATTTGTGATTTTGGATTTGATTGTGACTATGATGAGCTAAATTGTTTATCTAGAGGGCTATAAAATTTAGTTGGATTCATGTTTGGATAATTTGCTTTTGATTACTATAATTTAATTTCCATTTTTATTTATTTGTATTTCTTTGATCTTAATGTCTCTAACTGCTTAATTACCAATTAGTTGATTTAATATTTGAAATTGGTACCTAGGAGAGGAAAAATCTAAATATTGGTTTGGGAAACACAACCTAGAGAAATATAGAGCTTGAAGTCTTAAAATTTTCTTTACGACTATTTAATGGAATTTGGACTTAATGAGTCCTTAATAATTGGTTTTAATTTGAAGTCTTAAATTGTGATAAATAGTAAAAACTGAGTAATACAATTCCTGTGAAAATCGAAACTCGTACTCCTATTTTATTATTTACAACCATATATGCTTACACGCGACCATATAGCTCCCATTCTAAGAACCAACTATTGTAAATTCTGGTATGCTCTAAACACAATTACAAAACAGAGTCCACGGTAAGTAGAGATGTTATTTACATTCAAATTAACCATTACTTGCTTCACCCTTTTCAAATATTACCGCTAACTCCCATGCCCAACTCAATCCCATGTAATATCCTCATACCGAAAATTCCCCTACCAATAGATAAGAATGTTCATCCCTATATGCACGTCACGAAATACTTGAAGATGAAAGTAAATTAAAACAGTGTTGAGAATGTCAACTAAAATCGCCTAAGCAACTTGCATTTTGGCCAGTTTAAAACACGACATGTCGTCAATGCTTTTGGTGGAAACAACTTTCAACTAAACGATATGTCGTTTTGGCTTATGCAGATAAAACGACATACATGTAGAAAAGGCCACTTTGTTTTGATTGAAAGAGAAATTCAGCCTAAAAAAATGCTGAAATAAAACGATATTATTGCCGTCATGGGAAAATACCCTGCCAATCATGAAGACATGTACCCAAGATCCAATTATCAATTTCCACGCATTATAACGTCCATAATTATCAACGGAATTGACCATAGCTACATTTCAAATTTAATTCCATCTTTATCTCATTGTGAAACTCGTTGATCTTGATCTATCGAACATAGAAAATATTATTGATGTTCTAGATTGTGTCGTATATATATGCAACTACTAGTGCAAGAATATAATAATATTAATAAGGTGTTTGAGAGCGGTTGAAATTAAAAATATTATTTAAAAATTATAATATATGAGGCTTTATACTGTAGTAATTTTTACTTTTATAAAAGTTGTTAAAATTTTACATTGTCGTTTCAATCGAGATGTCAAATAAATGCTTGATTTTACCGTCTCAAAGAAAAAAAAAGAGTATTTAATTCAATAAATGACAAAACAGTGTCCAAAACAATGGTTGTTCTCGGTCGGTAATTTCTGCACTGCTTCCTTTAATTTGTTGTATTCCCCTTCTCTGCTTTTAAGTTTTAATGAAGCTTCTCAGTTCCCATTAGGTCAATAAATAATTAAAAGAAACCACAGTGTACAAACGTGATTAGGAATTGAGGACCTGTAGTTGGTAATAACTTCAACACCAAGTCCATAATAGCCAAAAAAGAAGAAAAAAAGGGAAACAAGAAAGAAGAAAAAAAAGGAAACAAACAAACAAACAAACAACTTTAAGATGGTGAAATCAGGCAACATTCATTTGAAATACATTCTTTTTTTGGCCACCGAATCTTGCGTCGGATTTTATTATTTTTAAAACCATCCTTTCCCTAATCTAATAACTTTCTATTCATTGTGCAAATGATTGGTTAAGTGTCGATTAACAACACAAAACCAAGACATGTTTATGTTGGATTTGGTTAAAATCACAATTCTGCCACAAATCTAACTGAAAAACAAATTTCAATTAATAGGTTATTCTTTCATTTCCTAACCAAAAAGAAAAAAAAAAGAGAAATTGCCCAAAAAAAACTCAGGAAGGACAAAATTTTATTGATAGTTTTTTTTTT
>CAMOHE010000040.1:0-25147 GCA_946598075.1 Artocarpus hirsutus
ATTTTCATTTTTTTTTTCTATTGTTGAAAGCGAAAGCGCTCAATTGTGTGGAAATGCAGTATGTTAAAAGGCAAATTAACTTTACAAAAGTCCTAAATATGACAACTCTACATAGTGGTAAAAATAGATCAGAGGATAGGTGTTAGGAACATTGGTCATCATATTGTTGCATGAAATGTGTATATATATATATATATATATATATATGAGAATGTGTAACTTCGTAGTGGTAATAAAAGCAATGCATGTGGTGGTTTATTTTGGTAGTTTTTTTCCAATAAAACGTACAGTAAGACGTCCAAAAGCAAAAGAAACAACAAGCTCTCACAGACATAAATCTAATAGAGCTGTCGCATATTAATATTCTTATATATATATATATATATAATTTTTCCTGAAATATTTATAATGTTGTTTGAATTTAGTATCAGTTTATAAAAGTCTCGTGAATGAGTATGTTTGAGAACCAAATTCTGACTCTAAAGTTTTAATCGATTCAATATAAAAACTCTCTTGTACTATATTGCTTAATTTTCAACTTCAAGTTTTCCATTTATTTTGAAACATTAGTGTTATCATGTGGTAATATATTTTTTAAGAGTTTTTTATAGTAGAATATATTCTTTTTATTTAAAAAAAGGCATATATTTATATTGAAGAAAAAAATATATAATACCAATCCATATGTCTGAAAGTAAAAAACCACGACTTAAATAAACAACTGTTTCTGCTAGGAACTAAATAAAATGTTAAGAGAGAATAGGCGCCTATCATATGTATTAAAAAACACATTTTTAAAACTGATTGATCTTTCTGGCAGGAGATAATTTTTTTAAATCATGTTCCGTATTATCAATTTTAATCAAAACTTTTAATTACTATAATATAAAGCTATCACATGTTACAATGTTAAAAAAATAAACTAAACTTATATAATACAATATTTTTAATCAATTAGTTTAAATTAATACTCTCAAATATCTTACTAATATCATAAAATAAAATAAAAAACTTAAAGAACCAATTTTATGTCAAACTACTATGATACAATTCGGACAACCTAAAGAGCCTAATAGGTTATGTTTACAAGGAGGTAATGATGTTACTGCCTTTCCGAGTCCGGAATTCCTGCAGTCAGATGAGGCGGATCATATCTTTGGATTGCACATATTATGAAAAGATTATCTCAATGTTTCATGTACATTAATCAAGAAGCGCAACCAGTCGAGCCAGTAAGTGCAACTATCATTTATCACCGTAGATCTCGGTCACCATTTACCAAACAGCCCTTTGTTTTTTCTCTCTCTCTTTTTGTTTTTTTCTTTCGAAAAAAACAAAGGGGATGGAATAAAAAATGAGTATTTACTACTACCATAGACTAGTATAGTGTTTTGTTTGTCGTATAGAAAATCTCAAAAATAAGACAATAATATTAATAATATCGCCAAACACAATCCAATGTTGCCATTTCTTGTTATTTGGAAAATTTCTTAAAACCAAGGGCTTGGATTGTCCCCATTGATGTCAGCGTGTTGGAACTAACTTTGTGTGGTTTTCACCATTTTTTAAGATATGAAAATTATAAAATTTTTAAATATTAAAGTAACAATAAAAAATTAATATAATATAAAACTTTTATCTATTACAATAAAAATAGTTTTAATTAAAAATTTTCACTCTTCTCTCAAACACCTCATTAGAAAGAAGTCGCAGTCCACCGAGAGAGAGAAAAACAAAAAAGAAAAAAAGAAAAAAGAGGCGCAGGGAAAAGAGGAACGCCCATAAAACTCTGTTATGAGCTGGAGTGGACACTGCTGTATGTGACGGTGGTCCAAAGTCGTAACTTTGTCAAACCCTAAATAAATAAACACCACTCACTTTCTTATTTTATGATTTTTCTCCCCCCGAATATCGGATACAGCACATCATCGTCTCTTCCCTTGCTTCTCACACAAGCGTTTAAAAAGAAAAGAAAAATTAAAAAAAAAAAGAAAACTTCCACGCTATTTTCCACCTTCGGAGGGGCTAATCCGTCGTTTCACTAGTTTCCAGCTAGTAATAAATATCCTCAGAGTCTAATTATTAAATTCCGAAGCGCGCACCACCAAAAAAAAGTAAAATTAATTGATTAATTAATTAATATCCTTTCCTTTTTTTTTTCCAGCTTGTGAAAATATTAAAATGGAAAAAAATATTACTTTCTATTTATTTTTTAATTTTCTTTTTTGTCCTAAAGTCCTTGCCTTTTAAGTGACACCTTAGTCCGAATCTTTCACTCCCTCAAGCCGTACCCAACTCCTTTGCCGCCGCCGCCACCACCACCACCACCGTCGCCAAGAGCTCCCTCTGTTTCTACGGTTCCTTTTCGTGTTTTTCTTCCATTTCCCGTATTCTTTTCTCCCTTTTATCTTTTTCGCGAAACCTGCCGAGGAAGCAATGATAGTCTCGGATTTCCATTGTTGAATCACGTACGGAGCTCGGTGGTGGCGGCGGCGGCGGCGGCGGCGTTCGTCTCGTCGCGCAGTTTTGCAATCTGTGTTTCTGGTTTTGAGTGTGATTTTTTTTAGCTACATTTTGTCTCTGGTGAGCCGATTTCTTCTGCATTTCGTTCTTCTTTGGTCTTCTGTTCTTCATTTTGCTCTCAGTAATGGCGTATTGGAGGGTGCTTCTGAGGAAAAAAATTAGTGAAATTAATGCTTTCGTGCTTCTGATTTCTTATATTCTGTTTTAATTTGTTTGGATTTTGATGAGATTTTTCCCCTTCATCGGATTGGTCATATCTTTTTTCATTGTTTTCCTTTTTAATCTCTCTGTCGGTGATGGTTTGGTTCTGTTTCTGTATTCTTTCCATTACTAATCGCTTTTTGGAAAATAGATTTTTTCCGCAATTTTTCTTGTTATGTCCGTCCTTTTTTTCAGCTCGGGAAGAAAAAAATTGATTACTGATTTTTTTTTTCATCGGTAAACTATTTGTTGCCTTTTTTTTTTTTTTTGTAAAATCGTGCATACAAATATTTTTGCTCATCGTTCTGTTTTGAATAGTTTGTCTTCTTATTAAATTCGATCTAAGACAAAATCGTTTTTCATTGTTGGTTCCAGTTTTTGTATTTAATTTGCATAAATTCTGTTTTTAAAGAGGAAAATCTGCTTGAAATTTTAGGATCTTCAGCAATCTAAGAGCTTTGTTCTTAGATCTTGGAGTTTGAGATTTTCACCAATTCAGAGTCTCGTTGCATTAAAAGTGCTCGTTTAACCCCCAAATGTTCTTTTGAAAAAAGTTACGTCTTCAATACGTATATATTTTTTTCATGGGCGGTACTTGGGGATATTACTATTTACAGTAACAGTTTTTCAAACTTCTCTCTTCTAATTTATACTTTTGAAGTTTTTTTGTGAAGCCACAATTTTTCTAAACTTATATTATTCTTCAGAATTTTGTCTGCGTCACAATATGGGTGATTCTGTTTCGTTGCAAAAATCTAGCGAATGAAATGGTATTTTTTTAGTAACTTTTTTTTTTTCTGTATTTTTGTAGTATTTGGCGTAATAATGAAATTTTCCCTTCTTTTTCTCCAAACCCAGAAAAAAAAATCTCTCTTTTATTTTGGTTGAAAATTCAAACAAAACATTTGTTTGCGCAATTGTGTCTCTGAGGATTGCCGTGAATTTTAGAAAGTTGACCGTGCAATTCGAGAACTGATCACTGCCACATGTTTTGCTTATGTCAAACAGAAAATTGTTTTGTGTAAATAAAAGCCAAAAACTATATGACCCAACGTCTTTCGTGTAATGATCTTGAAGAGATTTGTCACTTTATAAAATTAACCTTGGTGAGCTAATGGCATGTGCTTTTGATCTGCTGGAATACATTTCTGCACTGTGTTTATAGATTCCGCCACTTCTCGTCGCTTGCATTCTAGTGAATTCCTCTTAATTTTGAAAATTGATCGGCAAGATTGTGTTTTTAAGCTGTTATGTGTAACAAATTCTGCTTTTTTATTTTTTATTTTTGGAAAAGAAATAAATCCCTCATTTGATATATCTACTAAGTCATTTTTTTATTTGAAATAACATAATTTCTTTGCAGGCATTACAGTCTAAATGGACCGGCGGAGTTGGCCATGGAAGAAAAAATCATCGGATAAGGTTGCAGCTGAGAAGGCAGCTGCAGCAGCAGACGCCGCTGCCGCTGCTCTGGCTTCAGGGGGATCCCAGAGCGAGGTAAGTTAATTCATTTCAGTTTAACTCCCAAGAAACACCACTATGTCGTAACTTTTTTTTTTTCACTTCCATTTTTTTTATGAGCAAGTTCTTATTTTTTTTTTCCTGTTTTCAATGGAAGTTTCATGATCAGTTGTTTGCTAAACAACCACTTTTTAACCCTCCCACGCATGGCCTGAATTTTAAGCACAAAATGGGTTTTAGTAAATATGAGGAAAACTTTAAACACAGAAATGTAATTTTTTTCGTATTAAAGTTCAGTCTAATAAACTTTACCGACCTTGCATTCCCTGTTGCTGCAAGGTGATTTTATTTTTTCTCCTTAACATAGCTGTAAGGATCAGCTTGGTTCATAGCATATATGGGGTTCAGGAAACCGACAATTATGCGTGTAATCTGGGCTGATTGTTCTCTTCCCTTTTGAGTGGAAATCTTTGAACCAAATAAAAGGAATTAAGGAGGGACAACTGCTACAGTATTTGTTTAGTATCTTTCTTCTTGGGTTCTTAACTTGCTTATAACAATTAAATAATTCCATCTCTCTCTCTCTCCCACTCTCTTTTAATGAGAACAGGATAGCTACAAAAAACCAAGTTATGTGCAAATTTCGGTGGAGCAATATGCCCATCTGACTGGCTTGGAGGATCAAATGAAGACATATGAGGACCAAGCAAAGACGCTGGATGATGAGATAAGTGAGTTGAATGAAAAGCTGTCAGCAGCTCAGTCAGAGATGACTAACAAGGATAATCTGGTGAAACAGCACGCTAAAGTTGCTGAAGAAGCCGTCTCAGGTATGATGCTGAACTATTGTATCTACATTTAAAATACAGGGTAAAAACATTTTTGTATTTATTTTTTAAAGAGTGAATATATTTTTTAAAGAGTGAATTAACATCTGTCTTTATTATGTAAATATCAATTATATATCTATTTTTTAAAATTCATATATTTAGAACCTTAAAATACCCTCTAACTAAATATTATCATATATTTAAATTTTTATAACAAAATTTTTTATTTTTTGAATAGTTAAATTGGGGAAAAAATATACACATATATTTCTTATTTTAACATATTACATTGATTCATTATCATTATCGCTTGAAGGCTTAAAAAAATAAAATGAATGTCATTACGTATCATTAAGTTAATGATACATCAATTATATAACCAGTATGACACATAAAAAGACTTAATAATACTGTATCATTAATTTAAATACAACACTCTAATTTTAGTTTGTCAGTAAAATTATATCATTAATTTAATTACAACACTTTAATTTTAATTTGTTGGTGAATCCAACTTGTCGATAAAAAAATTTCATCTTTTGAGGAAATTTTAAAATCGTTACTTTAGATATCAATTTAAATTTAAGCAACAAAAACTCTAATTTCAGGGATTTTTTTTAAATTTTATAATATTATAATCCGTGTGAAATTTTAAATAGATATATTATAGTTATTTTAAAAAAAAATTAAAACTAACAATATCATTATTATGGTCATTAATGTTTTTATACATATGCATTGGGACATATAAAGACTATTCATAAACTGTAGACATATTTTAATTTTACAAATAAAAAAGGCCACATGTATCCTAATAGCATAGAGAGTGTTTTTTCCCCCCACTTTGGTATGAGTTTTTCATGTGAGCATTTCTTACTGCAGGTTGGGAAAAGGCTGAAGCAGAAGCTGTTGCATTAAAAAATCATCTGGAAACTGTGACGCTCTCAAAGCTCAATGCTGAAGATCGGGCAGCGCATTTAGATGGTGCTTTGAAAGAGTGTATGCGGCAGATAAGAAATCTGAAGGAAGAACATGAGCAAAAATTACAAGAACTTGTTCTAACAAAAAACAAACAATGCGAGAAGATTAAGCTTGAGCTGGAAGCAAAGTTAGCAAACCTAGAACAAGATCTCCGAAGGTCCGGTGCTGAAAATGCTGCTGTTTCAAGGTCTCTGCAAGAGCGTTCGAATATGCTGATCAAGATAAGCGAAGAGAAAGCACAAGCTGAGGCGGAAATTGAGCTTCTGAAGGGAAACATCGAATCTTGTGAAAGGGAGATAAATTCATTGAAGTATGAACTTCATGTTGCTGCCAAGGAGCTTGAAATTCGTAACGAAGAAAAGAACATGAGTATGAGGTCTGCAGAAGTAGCCAACAAGCAGCACATGGAGGGTGCCAAGAAAATAGCTAAGCTTGAAGCTGAGTGCCAAAGATTACGAGGTCTTGTTCGGAAAAAGCTGCCAGGTCCTGCTGCACTTGCCCAAATGAAGCTAGAGGTGGAGAGTTTAGGACGAGATTATGGAGATAATAGAGTAAGGAGGTCTCCTGTCAAGCCCTCTAGTCCGCAGCTGTCCCCTGCTACTGAGTTTTCTCTCAGCAACGTACAGAAATACCAGAAGGAGAACGAATTCCTTACGGAACGCTTGTTGGCAACGGAGGAAGAAACAAAGATGCTGAAGGAAGCTTTGGCCAAGCGTAATAGTGAATTGCAGGTATCTAGAAGCATCTGCGCTAAGACGGCTACTAAGCTTCAAAGTCTAGAAGCACAAATTCAAAGCAACAATCAGCACAAAACATCCCCAAAATCTATTGTTCAAATAAGTGCTGAAGGCTCCTTCAGTCAGAATGTCAGCAATCCACCCAGCTTGACCTCCATGTCTGAAGATGGAAATGATGATGATAGAAGCTGTGCTGAGTCTTGGTCTACCACAATGATCTCTGAGCTCGCTCAAGTTAAGAAGGAGAAGAGTAATGAAAAATCAAACATGGCTGAAAAACCAAACCATCTAAATCTTATGGATGACTTTTTGGAAATGGAGAAATTGGCTTGTTTGTCAAATGAATCCAATGGGGCCGTCTCTGTTTCAGATTCAATGAACAGTAAGATATCTGAAATTGTCAACCATGACGCTTCAGAAGTCAATACTAGCACAGAAGTGCTGTGCGATTCAAAGCCTTTTGCAAGCCAACAGCCATCCTCCGATGGGAAAGCCCGTGAACTCAGTCCTGGATCTAATTCAGAGCAGCCGCCATTGATGAAGCTTCAATCAAGAATCTCTGTACTATTGGAGTCTGTGTCCAAGGACACTGATGTAGGGGCTATTTTGGAGGATATTAAGCATGCTATCCAGGAAACACATGAAACTCTGCACCAGCACACAGTAAGTTGCGTTCCTGAAGATGTTCACTGTTCTGATGCTGGATGTGATGATAGGCAAGCAAACCCAGAAGATGCCGGCTTAACTTCTGAGAAGGAAATTGCTTTGTCCCAACAGGCCGGGGAAACTGGGCAAATTATCGACCGAGATTTAGCAGCTGCGATTTCTCAGATTCACGATTTTGTATTGTTCCTGGGCAAAGAAGCAATGAGAGTCCATGACGTATCAACTGAAGGCAGTGGATTCAGCCAAAGGATTGAAGAATTTTCTGTCACCTTTAATAAAGTTATGAACCGCAACTTGAGTCTAATTGATTTTGTTCTCAACCTTTCTTGTGTTTTATTAAAAGCTAGTGAACTCAGATTTAGTGTTCTGGGCTTCAAAGGAAATGATGCAGAAACGAACAGTCCGGATTGCATCGATAAGGTTGCGTTACCAGAGAATAAAGCAGTTCAGAAGGATTCAAGTGAAATCTACCAAAATGGCTGTGCCCACATACCTAATTCCACTTCTGACCCTGAGGTCCCTGATGATGGAAACATTGTGTCAAGCTATGAATCAAGTGCCAAATCATGCAAAATATCATTGGAGGAGTATGAACAATTAAAATCAGATAAAGACAGCCTGGCATTGGATCTTGCAAGATGCACAGAAAATCTGGAGATGACCAAGTCTCAGTTGCAGGAAACTGAGCAGCTTCTTGCAGATGCTAAATCACAATTGTCTTCCGCACAGAAGTCGAATAGCTTGTCTGAGACACAGCTGAAGTGTATGGCTGAATCGTACAGGTCCCTTGAAACTAGGGCCCAGGAGTTGGAAACCGAGCTGAACCTTCTTCGCACCAAGACAGAAAGTACTGAAGCTGAGCTTCAAGAGGAAAAGAAAAATCATCAGGATGCTTTGGCAAGGTGCAAAGAGCTTCAAGAGCAGCTTCAAAGGTTAGGAATAAACTTTATTTGCAGTACATTTGCATCTCACCCCGTTATCTATGGCCAGACTGGATCACCTATCTAATGTACGCTATTAGTTTATCAGCTCAGCGTATGGAAAGCCAGTTAGGTTTTAAATTTCTATGTAGGAATAAATCTCTAGAAGTATGTCTCTAATATCTGTTTTCTTCGATCTTGTCAGGAATGAGAACAACTGCGATAATGAACACAAGGCCAACCAGGTATGCAATCTAAAGTTCAGCATTCATCTTCTCAATTATTAGAAAAGAATTGTAGCAGAGCATCTATCAATGAATACACATGTAACAAATGAGTACTTCAACTTGTGTTCTTCACAGGAAAAAGAGTTAGCAGCTGCAGCAGAGAAGCTAGCTGAGTGTCAAGAAACCATATTCCTTCTGGGCAAGCAATTGAAGAATTTGCATCCTCAATCGGAGTTCATAGGATCTCCGCACAATGAAAGAGGTCAAAAAGGTGAAGTCCCCAACGAAGATGAACCCACTACTAGTGGCATGAACTTGCCAGAGTCTGATCAGGCCAAGTTAGAAAGTGCTCCTTCTGGCAATCTTAACACAGTGGGAGCTGAGTCACCGATCGATGTGCATAGCACGCCATTGAGCCCCTGCCAGTCTGATGCAGAATCGGGCATCTTGAAATCACCAATAAATTCAAAGAATCCAAGACACAAGTCGCCCAAGTCTTGTTCTTCATCATCGTCTTCCCCTGCACCAACGCCAGAGAAGCAGCATTCACGTGGGTTCAGCAGATTCTTTTCTTCGAAAGCAAAAAATGGGCATTAGGCTTTGTGGCTCCCCACCACCATTAAACGACGTTGTTGTGGTTGGAATTCCACTGAAAAAATAATTAGAAGCGCCAGAAAAATGGAGGTCTCCTTTTGTTTGTGTTACCAGAATCCTTGCTTTGGAAAGTCCTGGTTGTGAATCTCAATCTCCATTAAAAAAAAAAAATATATGAACTCAAAATAATTTTTGTAACTAATGTCTGTAAATGATATCCAAATATGTTAATTTGTGTATTCGCTCTGGTATTTTGTAATTTGGTGAAATTGGAACATGACATAGCCCCATGAAGTATTTCAGAACGTCTTGAATGTATTGTATGTGATAACTTGTTCTATGATTTCATTCTTTGCAGTACGCCGTAGAAAAAGACCACATACAAGAAATAAGTGCATTGAGTTTTACTAGTATGCTCTCAGTATTTTTTTATTTTTATTTTCATTGTTTGTTTTACCTGAAGCACTGCTTGATCGGGTTGATCCATTGTTCCTGCTTGAATTATGGACTTCTACGACTTTAATTTGAATTCGCATTTCGATTTATCCGGGATACGCAAAATATTTTTTTTGCTTGTCGTATAAATTCAAGTTATTGTTCTGTTGAAGTTTGATGATTCGTCAGATGTCCATATTTGTCTTATAATTTGCGGTCGGAAATGATCCACCTTACGACGTTTAAACGGCAGACTATAAGAGAAGAAAGAAACAACATGTGCGGAAAAACAAAAAATAAAAGCTAAAATAGACAGGTCGATGGAGAGGAAAATCCAGTAGATTATTTTGGACTCAACACCAGGGAGTCAACTTTGGATCCAAACGATAATCTAGTAGATTACCTTGGATCCAACACCGGCTAGTCAGTTTTAAATCCATAATGTATTATTTTTTTACTTTATTTTTATAAAAATCGCACATGTTTAAATATGACACAATTTAAACATGTAACAAAAGTGATAATGTAACATAATTTTTTTTAAATATAACATAAATAAATATATTTTTTAAAAATATGACATAACATGCGATTTTCTCTTTGTTATAACAATTAAGATGAGCAAATGTCGTATTTCAACAAAACAAACGGAGTATTTAGAATTTTTTTGGATCAATTTTCTATTTCAAGGTCCTCCACCTCAAAGGTTCCGTTGAAGTCCAGTGTTGCGCTTTACAGAAGCTCCATCAAATTCTCATCTGAACAACGACGACGACAAGAGAGAGAGAGAGAAACGTCGCTCTAGCATGCTAATTTTTAAAACTAATGGTACTGTTTGATATTTAAATCTATTAATTTTTGTTGGTATAATTCCACTCAAATGACACTGGGCAGATTATGAGTTACACCCCAACTGGAGTGCTATGTCGTTTAATTTTTTAATCCGTTAAGGCGCCGCGTTCAACAAGCAAGGAACAAACTGGACAGTGACATGTGGACAGACATATATCTTCACCGACTTAGCTATCATCAATTACTCTGATGTATGTCACATACAATTAGAGTAGAGAGAGATTAGATACTTCTTCTGTTTTATATCCAATTCAGTGTAGAGAGAGAAAGAGCCGTGAGAGATTGAGAAGAATTGAGAGTGTTTGGTGATTGAGAAAGTGAGGGAAAACATAGGCGTTTTTTCTTTGGGTATATTCTCTGGGATTAATACTAGTCCTTTCTGTAATAGTTGATTCTAGATTCGGTTCTTGTGAGGTCTCTAAGGTTGTGAGTTGTGATGGTGTAACGATAATTCTGGAAAGAGCTTTTCTCCTTGGAGAGCTAAACGAGAACGTAGGACTTCAACTCCAAACCTCGGTAAAAATCTCGTGTTCTTGATTGTTGCTCTCTTTCATTTTCCTTTTGAATTTATGGATTCATTGTTCAAATCGGTAGAACAAGTTTCTTATACGTGCCCATCTGTAATCGGGTTAAAATATTGGAACATGACAGCTCCTATTAAATATTTCAAAACTTTTGACCGGGTGTTTGGCAAAGTGGTGGGAACTGTAGTTTTTACCACAAACTTAGTTATAAACAGTATAAAGCTCTTATATTTTATAGTGTATAGCTCTCATATGCTACAGTAAAAGTGAATATATATTGCGCGTGATTAGTGTTTTGTGATCTCATACTTCTCCGGGCAATTCTCCGTATCCAACGAGTTATGGAATTTTATATATATTGTGGTGTTGAAAAAATTTAAAGCTATCATAATTAAGTTCTTAGAATTGGACACTTAATGATGGTGAAAGTGAATATCGTTATTGCTGGTGAAGTTCAAAATTAATTTCGTATCTTAACCGTATAGTGCCATGATAATAAAAAAAAAAAAAATTACTTCATTGAAGTATAGAAGGTATAGAAGGCGTGTTATGATTAAAAGCGCACCATTCCTGACCGGAATTCATTCAGAAATCATGGATTCATTTCTAGCTAAGCACATATCAAAGTCAATGTGAAACCCTAGAAATTCACGGATTAATGTAAGGTTAATTTAACTTGGACATCCCTGTGTATCATATATATATATATATATATATATTGTTAAGAACAGTTTGCAATATTAAAAGGGTGTTTGATAAAATCAATTCTAATAAGAATTTTTGGTTGTTGTTATATAAAACTCTCACATGTCATAATTTTCAGTGAAAAAAATTCAGTTTTAAACATACTTCTTAAATATTCTATTAATAAGTAGCCCAACTGCATACGTTTGAGTCTATTAAAAAAATAAAAAGAAAGAAAGAAAGAAGGAAAGAAAATTCAACAATTCGTTAGAAATTGAGTAGTAAGTATCCTTCCATATTTTGTACATAATCTTTGAGAAACGAAACAAAACAAAACATGTTAGGCATGCTAGAAAATTATCAGACAAGAAAAAGTCCATGATAAGAGTTTGTGGAGGAAGTCACACCAAATATATATATATATATATATATAACTGAAGAAGAAAAAAGAAATAAAGCATATATATAAAGTTGAGTTGATTCGAGTCCCAGGTGGGTTGTTTACTGTTTATGATATTTTTGTTTTGCCCTTTCGGGCACGCCTGCTTTTAAGATCTTCAGTTGGGATTTCTGGACTTTCTGAGGCTGTCCTGTTGGATAAGTGCTTGCAGTTGTGGAGGAAAAGCAGAAACAAAACCGACCCTCAAATTTTCCACTTAACTCACAACACCAAACATCCTCTGCCCTACAAATATTGGGCCCACCTTGTCGTCCCTCCCAACACCCAACTCTTAGACTCTTATTTGATTGGAAAATGTGTTGTATTGTATTCTTCTGTTTTGGTCAATTAATTAATGGGGCGTTCAGGAAATGATAATGTATGTGAAAATTTTGATAACGATGTAGAAAATTATCAAAGTCAATACATAGCAACAAACAAGAAAAGAAATATCCATGATCATACAAAGTGGCGTGGATGATGAATAATATCATCCATGCAAGGTGAATCAAATTCCAGCAAGCTACAAGGTGAATAATATCACTCTCTGCGTCATTGGCTTTCTTTTTTTTTTATTGATCTCCAACGTGGACTTTCATTGTCTCTTCTTATTATATACATGATATATATATATATATATATATATATGATCACTCGTGGATAAATATGTATATATAAAGGCATGATGTATGTTTTCAATATTGTGTACCGACACCTTTTTAATTTTCAACCCACTAATATTATGATTATTAATGCCTGTCTTGGCCCTCGTTTGCCCATTAGGCATGCCAACATAGAAAATTTATTAATATTGATGATGCTTGTATGTTTATGCAAGAAAAATTGGATCTTGATGTGTTTCAGTACTACTAACAATTATAAGTTCAAGTCTTCTCCCAAGAAAAAAGGTTCAAGAATTTGTTAATAATCTTATTACCTACACAGGCTACATTATAGCGCAAACTCAATGATAAAAATACCTCTTTTTTTTTTTTTTTTGGGAAAAATAAGCTTTTCTCTCCGTAAGTTTTTGACCTTCAAATGTGACCTTATTTTTCTCCATATACTTTGTCAAAGTTAACACACGCCCTTGTACGGACAGACACACACAAAAGAAGGAGAAGGACAGAAAAGAAAGTGAATCGGCCGAAACTTAAATTTTTTTTTTTTAATCTCCTCTTTAGAAGAAGTTTAAAGCCAGAGGCTTCTTTCAATCGCTAATTCAATTATGCATGGCATGCTTTATTATCATAATGTGACACTAGAGCTACCTGATTATGATACTGACGTTCATTGTCGACGATAATACCTTATCTCTTCTATTATCAGTTTGTAATGATCTTACTTTTTTATTAAATTAATACAAATTGCAAGTTGATCTATATATATATATATATATATATATATATTAGCTAGAGAAAAAGATGTATAAGGCAGCATGTTATATATACATATATATATACACACACACAATGTATTTCGCAATATTAGTCGTTATGATCATCTAGTATTTATGACTTTACATTTAAAAGAATAATGTGTATATATATACACACACGTATATGTATGTATGTAGATGAAGAAATCACCGAGGGCAGACATGAATCTACCGGGATAAAGCTGAAAAGACGTGAGAGAGTAAGAAAGTAGGAAAAATACAAAAGAACTGAGCTGACTGTTAATTATTGTTCTTTTTTTGGAAGTGCCTATTAAATTATTGCTCTATTTATATATTTGGATCTAACTGTTTACCGTGAGTGTGGTACCATTGGACATGTGAACTTTGCCCCCCTTTTCAATTCGGTGTAGGCCCTCCTTATTTCTTTTTAAAATTTGAATATTTCCCTTTAATTGTGGAATTTAATTTAATGAAAAGAGTTCTATGACTAACAATTGTAAGGAAAAAAAATTTAAGAACCATTAAAAAATTAAGATGTTTGGTTTAGTTATTTGAATCGAATTTGCTATAGTGTTTTCATTTAGAAAATTGGAATTACACGGTGTTTTCGATCGAGCAAATCAAAGGTAATGAACATAGTTTTAAGCTAAAGGGTATTTTAGCTAGGGATGACTAGTACAATAACTTGTAAATAATGAGTCTGTTTGATATTATTTTTAAAATAGATGAAAATATTTTTGTTTTAAAATATAAGAATTTTTTAAAAATTGTGCTGAACGTGTTTTTAAAATTTTTAACTTAAAAAACGTGTGAAAACATTTTCAAAAATTTTGAAAACAAAAACAAACAATGGCAATAATTTAGTAAAATATTTTCCTTTCTTTCCGTGATTATTGGATACACTAAGAAACAAATTCTTTGCTTGTCCAGCCTAAAATTAGTGAATAAATTCATGGGAAAATGTTTTCTTTATTAATGTTGTCTTGCAAACGCCTTCTCGAAGGACGGTGATGGAGATAGACTACTAGGCTGCTAGCCACGTTCTTATGTTTGTTTCCCGTTGCCCCAAAATTTCTGCTTATAATTAGTAATTGCTACAGTAAATTTGACTAATTAGTAAATAAAAAAATTTTAAAAAAACAGAGAGATCTCTAGAAAATCTTGTTGCCTAGATCTTCATCTTTGCCCAAATCTAAATTTCTTCTATCAAATGTCATCGTTCTTCTTTTTCTTTTTCTTTTTTTCCCTTGTCTCTGTACATATATAAATGCAAGAAAAATATGATATTCTTCATTTTCACAAGAAAATTAATTAGTTAGGTCAAAATTATGAGAAAAGTCAATACATCAAGCGGTCCACAGAAATTTTCTTGGCTGTACGGTATTGGGATCCACAGATTTTCAGGGTTCGTATATTTGTGGACCACTGGGACAGCAGCAGGGGATGACAAAAGATTATGCTGATATGAATATCTACTAGTCATAGAAAAATTAAAATATATATAATTAAAAAAAAAAGAAAAAGGTTTTTGTGCTGTAAATTAATTAATGGCCCAAGTCGCAAAACATTTTTGAAAAAAAAAAAAAAAATTCATTGCAAAGTTTATCAAGTGGATCTGAAATCTGAACCATTGAAATTATTTTGGTGGGGGCTTTAAGCCTTTGCAGTCGTGAGATGATCCGGCCCAGTCTTTAACGATTTAAGAGATTTAATTACATACTGACCAATCAGATGAGAATTGATGTCTAATTAAGATAAATCAGATTATACATGCTTTTGCATTCAAAAAGAAAAAGAAAAAAGATCCCATACAGTTAAGCAAAAAAAAAAAAAAAAAGCTAGCAATTTCATCCATCCAGATGTCTGTTTTTTTGAAAGGTAATTATATTCTAAATCTAAAAAATACACATACTAATGCTAACTTGAATAACCATATAACGTAAGGAGACTTAATCATGACCATAAATCATATCACTAAGAAGTTCTAATGAATCGTATAAATATATAAAATGTGCATGGCCTTATGATAAGAAAATTAGAAAAGTACACCAACTATCGGGCAATTATCTAACTCTTTATCCGTATATAAATTTTAAAGCAGCCTTTATGTGTGTGACTAATTCGTGAGAAAAACTTAATTTGAAAGAAATTAGGTATTTTTTTTCTTTTTGAAGGGAATTTGGCTTTTTTTTTTAAAAAAAAAAAAAGATAACTATACCAAATACACCAAAAAAAAGTGCAAAACGGTATTAGAAGAGTCGGATGTGTCGAATGTGGTTTTATTGTTAAGTTGTGCTATAACCATATACAAATGACAATATGTCATCCTTTAACACTATAGACAATGTATATATTGCTTTTAATAACATGCCATAGAAGCCTAACGTTTTATGTGAATATATAATGAATAAAAATACAAATTAAGCCCCACAAAAAGTAGCCTTAAATCTAAAATGTATGGTTTTCTTTTTAATCAAACTCTTACTGATGTTTATCAAGGCAGGCCCCAGCCACAAAGTAATAGATCATTTACGTGTGATACTGGTAACTAGTTTCAACAAGTGTCTCTTTTAATTTTTTGGATGCAAATTAATGTCGTGTCGTCTCAGACAAGGAAAGAACACTGTGGTTTAATTTAATTAAGAAAAGGAAATGTTTCTATCTAAAAAAACAAAAACCAAAAAACAAAACAAAAAAGAAAGAAAAAGTGTTAAAGGTGAATGTCACTCTTCTAACTTAAATCAGCAGTAGACCAACCACCTATAATATAAAGCTCTTAAGTTATTAAACCTGTTTAAGATAGCTTATGTTTTTGCTTTAAACAATAAAAAAAACTTTTTAATTAGTATTTAGATAATGCATGAAAAATGTTTTTTGATTCCAAGAAAGTTTTTAAACCTATCTAGATAAGTAAGTTAAGTCTTTATTGATATAAAAAATAGTGTAATTTAAAGATATAAATAAAATTTTTAATTTATTATTTTTAAATATAAGATTAAAAATGTCAATAAAAAAACTTTGCATTTAATACTTTTTTTCATAAACTGGCTTGACTTATCTAAACGGACTTATAAACAAATTTTAGATCAAATAAGTCAAAAACAACTCAAAATAATCCATTCCTAATAGGGCTCACTGTTCTAACTATATTTTCATAAGTGCTCTCTATCTTTTCAACTTGGCTCGTCCATCTAATTTCATAACTAAATAAATGCAGCTAGCTAATTAAAGAGGGAAAAAAAAAAAGAGTTATCCAAGAGTTGAATGGATCAAAAGGACGTAGATTTTTTTTTTTTCTTTTTTCTTCTTCTTCTTCATCTTTTGTTCATATGAATGGGGATTGAAGTTAGAATAGAATTAGATTTTTTTATTAAACCTATGACAGAACATTCCGTGTAAGTTTTCTGTTGGGAATCAAATTTTTAACAGTTTAAACGGCCTAAACTGTTGAAATAACAGGAGACAACCCGGCGCAAAATGAGGTAAATCAGACAAAACCATGAAAGCAAGAGAGTAACAATAATATTTCAAGCCACAAATAAAAAAAAGGAAAAATAGGGAGAAATAACAGGAGAAAAGTATACTATAATAAGAAAAAGGGTAAATTCCCCAAAATATCCTTAATATTAGTTTTTCTTCTCTCACAGGGTACAACAATGGCACAGCCCAAGCTAACTAGGCCTAAAACCACCGTGAGGAAAAGATTCCAAACTTTACACAAACATTTTCTTTTTCTTACATTCAAACCCAGATGATATTACTCGTGGGTTTTTTTTCTTTCTCCCACTCTTTTGGGTCAGAGTCATCACTGTAATAAAATAACTAACCACCCCAGAAAAAAAAAAGAAAGAAAAAAGAAGGAAAAAAACTAAAACAGAGAAGCAGTACAGCAGCTTCTTCTTGATTCGTCAGCCATTTTCTCCCTCCAAAACCAAAAAGAAAAAGATTTTTTTTTTTTTTAATTTCATCTGAGCATGGAGGTTAGAGAAAGAAAAACTTCTTCATCGCAAGGAATGGTGAGACCCATATCGTGGTCGAATCCGAACTCCTCTTCGGCTTGTTGAAGCAAGTTTTGGAACTCCGGTCGTGTGAGGAAAGAGATGGGTACAATGTATCTGCTTCTGTTTTCACCAACGTAAACGACGAAATGCCCCTTTGGGACGTCCAAAGGAAGGCCTTGTTCGTCGTAGTCTTGGTTCTTTTTGCCTAGGCTTGAACATCTCTTCAGGATTTGCTTTAGAACTGCCTTTTGGGAAAGTCTGTTTGATTTTCGGATTGCCATGTTTGCTTTCTTTAGGAAAGAGGTAGAGAGAGGGAGAGAGAGGAGTGAGAAATGGTTTGAGGGTAGTGTTGTTGAGAATGGAGGAGAGGAGGGGTATTTATGGTGAGGGCTTTAGAAGGTAGAGAAGAGAGAGAGAGAGAGAGGATAGAGAGAGAAACAGAGGTGCTCATGTGGGACTGTGGGAACAGAGGACAGACCACGGGTGTTTTGGGGCTGTGTGAGGGGGCTATAGGACACGCTGGGAGCCAATCCCATTGGGTTTACTTCCAATTGTTGTCTTCCTGAAGGACAACTTGGCCCCTCTCTATCTCTCTTATCTTTCTCACGTACCTTCTACGTTTAGTGTAACGTTGTTCTTTTTTTTTTTTTTTTTTTTGGGTCCTCCTAGTATTTCTAAGTTCTACCTTTAAGAAGGAAGCATCCCACCACTTTCCTATGTTTCCCGACCTTTATTTTCCACTTATTTAGCTTAGATTGATTCATAGATGGAAATACTCATTTTTACTCTTAGAGGGATGGACTCGATAACAGTTGCATGTGCACCATCTAGATCGTTGATTTTTGTGGGGCCTTGTGAAGCTTGTATGAATGAATGACTCAAATATTACTCTTTATTCGTTTTAAAGTTTAAGCTAATTTAAACTTTTTTATATAAGATTTTCTCTCACAAAAATTCAAATGAATTTAAATTTTTTGTTTAAATCCATGAACCAAACAGGCTAGTATTTTTTTTTCTCTTTTTTTAATGTCAAACTGGATTTATAACGCATGAATAATGTTAAAATTTGACAGTTTGAACTGTCCTAGTCGAAGTAGTATTGTTATTTTTTTTGTGTATTTTATCATATAATTTAATTAAGAATACATAAAGCTACGGAATACGAGAATGATCGTATTATAAGAATATGAAACTTTAAATGAAGGAAAAAAAAAAAAGAAAAGAGGAAAAAAGAATATGACTATAAGTGTGATAATAATGCATAAGTTTGGATAACTTTAACATATATACACATATAAGTACGAATACCACAAAGTTAGATAACTTCAGCATATGCACATAGATCGGACTAAAATATTATATATATATTGGAAATTTTGATACATTTTATAGGGTGTTTAACAGAGTGGTTAGAACCATTTTTATTGTAGCATATGAGAGCTTTACATTATAGTGATTTTTTGTTACGGTAACATGTGAGCTTTACACTGTTTATAACTGAGAAGGTGGTCCGAACCACAATTGTCAAACACCCCTTTAAAAGGGTAAATCACGCGCTAAGTTCCAACCCAAAATTTTCAATCCTAGACCTTCTTTAGCTTTTATCATGTTAGCTGTGTTGCAACTCAACCGCTACGTTTTGTTTTGAAGCATTGAATTTCGATCGGGTGCTTTCAAAAATATGTATGACTCTTGTTTATTTTCCCTCTTTTTGGCGTTTTGGACACTTTCTTCCATCTTCTTGTTTTCCAGCTTTGGCAATCCTCCGCAGGACTTAAAACTTTACCTAGTTTGTCATTCTTTCGCTATTGTAGCCGTAGGATTTCTTTAACACGCAAAATTTATTAAAAAAATTTAATGAGAGACAATGTCAACATTGGATTTTTAAATCCAAGTAGTTGACGGGCGGCAGCTTTAAAAAGAAGAGATAATGAGAGACAGAGAGATAGAGAGAAAAAAAAAACATCTTCGATCAAAATCAATGGCAACTGTCTGGAGTCTATTTTCAACATCATTAGTACCATTGGAAAGCTTCCGATGAGCTGAGTCTAACGACGTGTCTTGCTGCCGATGATTAAAATTGTAACCACAGGAATCAGGAGTCAAAATTTCAAAACCGTTGAACTTTCGACCATCATAACTTTTTCGTCTGGCGTCCAATCGAGACGATTTTGGTCTCTACGAACTTACAATGACGTGAGGAGTAAAACTAGATTGGTCTTGCCCATCAAAACTCACTAGAAAATAGTCGTCAAAACTGTAAACTCCAACTACCGTCATACCGTTGTGGGCGAAGCTCCGATGATTAAGCAAACAAACTCCTTTTGATGCCATTTGCACCATTAGACTCAGAATTTGACGCTAAGCAAAACTCCATGTTGATTTAAGCAAACCACCATCCTTGGCTAGAAATTGAAGGTGTTAACGTTGGTTGTTGTAGCAAAACTCTGATCCCAACAAATTCGGCCACTTTGGACCAAATTAAAGGTTCCATTACACTTAGAGGGTGATGGGTAGTATTTTAAATAAGTGACAGGTAGCATTTTACATACTTCAATTTCACAAAACTATAGTCGAAAAGAAAGAAATCTAGTCGTTAGAGTTCCGAGAAAGACAAGCCAAATTTGGGTGGTTTTTGGCCTAATTTCCTAAAATTGACACTGCCAATGAACTCAGGAGAGTTGATTTAGGGGTACGTCTGAGCATCGCCACCAGTGGAGCGCGATCAACACTAGTCTATGCTGGTTAAACTTGGTCAATACCAATCAAACGGTCAACACTAGTCAAAACCGATCAAATCTGGTCAAAGCTAGTCGATAGTTGACCCGACCTCCGATTGATAATCTAAGACCACTTTTTGACTCATTTTGACATTTTGGACACAACCATGACCTCTGTTTGGACTAATTTAATTTCATTAAAAATCATACGATATCAAGTGTATGCAAAATGAGGCAAAGTATATTGATAGGAAGGAGACCGTAACTAGTAGCTATTGCTTTAGAAATCTCTGTGAGTCATTCCTAGCCATCCACATTTCCTTTAGGACCCATTTCAATGTATAGATTATATTATTCAACTTTTGGGGAGTTTTATTTAATTAGATTGATGATTTTATTTTCCAAGATAAATTATATATATTATTTTATCATTATTATTATATGAACATTATATGGATAATTGTGTGGACCCGTCTTGTAATATACAGCGTGGTCGGAATTGATTTTAATATAACTTGAAACTTAACATGATATAGGAAGCATGGTTAAGTTAAATGGACTCTTTTGTATTAGTGAGGAATTGAAATACAATAATATGACATGTTGAGACATGGATTAAGAGTATATAAGCCCAATATAAAATAAACAAAAATGTGTAATGTAAACAAGGCAACGCTTACGTCCTTGAGTTCAAAACTCTAAAAGGAAAAACATGGTACTTCCTTGAGTCGAAAGTCCTAAAATACATGATACAGGAACATGACTTGGTAACAACATGGGACAACGAGTCCATTCACTTAACTATTTAACAATCGATATAATGTATTATCTAGTGCACCCTACGAGGACATTGAATATGAAATAATATATATAAATGATAATGGATATGTGGATGCTACATAATCTTGTTATAATTTATGTATATGTATGATATACAAACATGGTAATTATTAAGCATCTATTAGTTATAGACATAACCGGCTTGTTAAGATTTATTAATTATTTATTGATGAATAAACTAATTAAGTAATATAGCCAAAGGGTGAGTAATAGTTTTCCTACTAAGTATGTTGTTGCTCATTACGAGAAAAGTACTTAAGAAAACTATGTAGCTATATCCAGTTAGAACCGCTTCATTGTTGAGAATGTTTCTCATTATGAAGCATTATATGTTTTTATCTGTGACTGTATTTAACTCTTTTGAGGGGTTAGAATAATAATGATGACAAATTTGTAATATTAAATTAAATGTGCTACATTAAACTGTAGTTTTGTTGTTTTTTATGCTTTCTTTAATTTGAAAATTTTTGTTTAAGTCCCAAGCAAATTTTTTTTTTTGAAGTTTTTAAAGTTTTATTTTATTTTTTGATCTTTTTACTTGATTTATTAAAAACTACTAACTCCTACTTAGGGGCATCATATATTTTAGTATTAGAGTCTAGGTTCGGTTAACTTAGGGGGTGTAGCACCACTTTTTTATTTTGAAACGGTTTTAATTGTTTTTAAATTTAAAAAATTCATCATCGAATTGAACCCTCGGTTTAATTTGTACAATCCAAGAGGATGTCTTGACATGAAGAAACCCTAAAAAAAGATATATTAATGGTTACATTGGTGCGATAATTATATGGATAAAATTTTATACATAGGTTGCTTAAGAGATATTAGTATAGTTATAAGGATCTACAAACTTCTTCTTTTTTTTCTCGTAAAAAATGATAAGAAATACAAGGCTTGTTTGATTTTGAGATTAGACATGATTATGTCAAGTTCTTTATAATTCAACATATATAGCGATTATGTGAAGACACGATGGAGCATATAAGTATTGATAAATTCCATGAAGGTCCTATTTACTTAAGGAATATGAGATAACTTAGAAATTCATAACATTGAACCTTGAATGAGATAAAAGCTAATGTTTGGTCTGTTGAGATTTTTTATAATAAAAGATTTTATGATTTTCAAGATTGAAATATTTAGATTGTGTACGTTCTATTTAAGTAGCGTCAATAGTCTTTATGAACAGATGTGATTTAAGTTGAAAGACAAAAAAATATATCCATTTCAAGGTTAATCATGTCCAATTCTGGAGGTCATGCTTTTGGTAGTCCCACAATAATCTTCAGCTCATCGAATCATATATATGTATACGTAGATGAAGGGATGGAGCCAAGCAAATAAATTAAATTAAGATAGAATAGACACGAAATGACACACGTATTGGGTTATCATATAGGAAGAAACTATGAAATTTTGTCAAATTTAAGGTATAAAAAAAAAAAAAAAAAGGTAAGACTGCTTCTTGTTTCAAATGTTAAAGGGTTTCACAAACCAATTTAAATTTTTGAAAATTTTAATTTAAATATTATAGCATAATTGGCTTAAACCAATTATGCCAAACACTATGTGTGGTTCTGCCCCATCACTGTATTTGTACAGACACACACACACACACATATATATATATATATATATGCACTACATAATAGATATATATATATATGTACAAGTGATATAGTGAAAGTGTACGGCAAGTTGGTCTCCTAGATGTGGATCGGAAAATATTTCACATGCAAGCACAGTACAGTGGCTTTGCTGCCAGGTTTGGTTCAAGAGCAGCTGCCTTGCCACGTACGTCGTACGTCCCTCCCAACCAGACCATTTATATCATTTAAGTCCTAATTAGATTGGTGTCAACGGTTGCTCCTCTTTACCATGTCTACCAGATATAGAGGCCTTTTGGAGGCTGAAAATAAGTGCGAAAATAAATATTTCAATAATAATAATAATAATAAACATTGACTGTCGTGAAATATTGGAAAAAAGTTCTAAGGCAGGTTTATGTAGCTTTAACAACCTTTTTTCTGTCTTCCCTTAGGGCTAGTATAGTACTTGTTGTATTAGGTAAACCGTTTCCACGTTACATATGGGCAAAACTGCAAAACCAAACCCACTGAAAGCTTCCTTTTTTTTTTTTTTTCTGTTGGTGATAAAAGATAGGTATTTTACTACAGCATTAGATCAACAGACTTCTCCACATTATTGTTATTATTCTAATGGGTATGAATTTTGGCCTTTTCAAGCTCGTCATTTTTGGCCAGCCAATGTGCCAACTTGGTTGATCAGAATACCAGTTTAAGAGATAACGAAGTTCACAATCGCCAAAAAGTGAAAAGAAAAAAAAAAAAAAAAGACCCTTTGAAAGAGGGAGGCAGGGGAGGGCCCGTTAGGCCGTTTGGGGTTTGGAATTAAGCCAGAGACAAACACAAGCCTTTGGACTCTGGGGAAGCGGTCGAGAGAAATGGAAAAAACTATACGTCAACCTTTAGCTTTGAAATAGAAATGTTACTAGCTTAATTTTACTTTAACATCCCTAGTAGAATATTCTTTGGCATGCCAGTTTCAAACTCTCCAATTCAAAGTGCTTACAGTATATAACTCTCAACAACTACATTATAAAGTAAACAACAACTATAGTGTTTTATGCCAAAAATAAGTGAAATAATTGGTTTAAACTCTTCTTTGGGGAAAGCATTTTTTCCTATTTGAACTACGCACATTATTATAATTAAAATCACTTGCAACGAATTTCAACATGAAATTAGGAAGAACTCAAGTGGCTTTCATGGAGATCTTTTGGGCTACTTGAATGATTTTCATATCAAGATTTCGTGGTTATAGACTTTTTTTTTTTTTTTCCTTGGCACATGAGAAAGTAATAATAATGGGTAAGTGGTCCTTGAGCTAGTAGAAGTACTGTACCCACCAAATAGGAGCACAGTCATAATCAGGAATTAATAGGAAAATAAATGAGAACGACTGCCATGTCATAGCCTGGGCTATGATTAATGACTTAAAATATTGATCCCCCCACCGCCCATGTTCTAAGGCCCATAAAAAAGTCTCTTTTTTTCTTTTTCTAATACCAAAAAAAAAAAAAAGAATTTTCCAATTCTCAATTAAATGCTATATAGCTTCATACCGCTACGTCCGGTTTGTCCTTTTTTTTTTTTGTTTTTGTTTTTTCATTCATGTTTATGTTAGACATGTATGTCTTAAAGAGTAAAAATATAATGAGTTTGTGAAGACATTTTTAT
Organism: Artocarpus hirsutus; assembly: GCA_946598075.1. Classification (NCBI taxonomy): domain Eukaryota; kingdom Viridiplantae; phylum Streptophyta; class Magnoliopsida; order Rosales; family Moraceae; genus Artocarpus; species Artocarpus hirsutus. Next base: position 24,295 of record CAMOHE010000040.1, read on the forward strand.
CAATAAAGAATTTATTTATATACCAAATCTTGTCCTCTTTACATTCATATTTGTTGAATGTATGATAAGCAAACAATAGTCTGAGACTGACGGTCTAAACCTTTAAGAATTAGGCATATGATGGACAGACTATGCGGAAGACACGATTCTTAAGGTGACGGTCTAAATCATAAGATCCGCAATCGAGAAAATAAAGTTGGACGCTTTATTCATATAAAGATTGTTATGTTGTCTATATCCCTATTAGGAGATGTTTTGTCTTGACCATCGGAGGTGGACTCCGTGAATAGAAACATTGGCACGTTGTCATAGGTTTTTAATCCTGAGATGACTAGTGGGCCCGTTGTCTTGACTTGTGTCTTTTGATGTGCCAAAGGGTGACACCCATATCTTAATAGTGGTATGCATGCTGGTACGTTGGAGGCATGATTCTTGATGACGTAGACCTGTTATTCATAGATATGGAATCCATAGCTCCTCTTTAGGAGTAGTGATATCCTCTTATATGCGTTATCCTGTAATTGAAAAACTGGAGCGCTCAACCATTTGGATACATAGGTGTAACCGAATGGTATACTGTCTTTGGATGGTAAGTTTTTCAATGGTGAGATAATGGAACGTAAGATAAAAATAATCAGGAAGGTAAGACAAAACTTGTCCTTAAGCCGATTATGGATAATCCTATGGGGATACGATACACTATGATACGTCATGGAGACTTAGCTATACGAGCTTCGTAATTCTATAGAGTTCGAGAGTGCAGCTCCAAGCTTTTAGTGGAATAGCGTTGGAGTTGATAATTATGAAATGTATATCTGGGATATTGGGTTTCATAATTATCGGGAACTTGAAC
>CAMOHE010000045.1:0-79619 GCA_946598075.1 Artocarpus hirsutus
GCTTTTCCATATCACATGTTGTAGGCAAAACCTAATGCAAAGAAATGGAGGTATACTGAGATCCAATTTTATGATAAATTAAGTGAACTTTTTGCAAAAGACAGAGCTAATGGTGAGGCTGCTGCTAGTGCGAAAGAGAAAGTTCGACAATGGCATAGATAAACTAGCTCCAATCAATCTGTGGGTGTTGAGCAGTTTGATGAAGTAACTGTTGATAATGTTGAGCCCTTATCGCCTCAAAATAATCCAGAAGTTACAACTGCATCGAAAAGTGTGAAAAGAAAATCTTTCATGATTGATTCACTTGACATGCATATTCAGATGCTTCAATCTGGTATGAATAATGTAGCTGATGCCATCAGAGAGGGCAATGCTATTGTTGAAAAAGCACAACTACGAATCTACACAGATGAAGAAGTTTATGCTGAATTGTTAAACATTGGAGTTCCCGATGACATTCAATTGAATGCTTTTCTATTTTTAATCAAAAGTGCGTCAAACAAGCGAGCTTTCTTTGCAGTTCCAAGTCATCGTCGCTATGAATTGTTATTGAAGATGATGGACAACAATGAAGACCAAAATTAATGCTATTTTTTTTATTAGCAGGATTAATAGCTATGTTAAGTTTTTTCTTTAATTGACTGGAATAATAGTTATGTTAAGGGTTTTTTTTATTTAGTTGGATTACCAGAATTTTTCTTTTTATTGGTTCCAATGTTATGTTAGTTTATTATTCTTTCTATCCTTATTAGTTTTTTAATGTTTCTAATTTTGTTGGTCATAAATAGTATTTTGGATGCTTTTTTCTTATCAGTAACCATCCAACGTCTGAAATCAACACAAATGATTAAAAACTTGGGATGTGGGGTGACAGAGCAAAAATATCAAGAAGTGACAAAGAAAATAATGTTCCTTGGTCTTTTGGTTGTGGGTTGGAGCTGTTAGCAATGGTACTATTTGACATTCTGTCTATTTTACAAGTGAAGAATTGTATTAGTTGTATTGGGTAAAAAAGTAATTATGTTGATTATAAGTTTTCCATCCTTTAGGTCTTACTTTCAATACCAAACACATAGAGGTAAATTCATTTTCTTTCCTCCTTATCATACCAAACAACTAAAGAAAAAACTAAAATCTTTTATTTCCTTTTAGTTTTCTATCCTTTATAATTTTTCTTTCCCTTTTATTTTCTTTCCTTCCTACCAAACAGAGGGTTAGCGTTCATACCAACTCATTAATCATGAGATCATAAACATGATGCTTCCCTTGCGGAAGACTTGAGACTATCGAACTTCGAGGGCATGTACCTCTCATCTAAGAGGTCAAACTTTTACTTTCCTTTCATTACCTCATAACACAAAGGCTGGTACAACACTTTCTTTTTATCTTTACGTTACCTTATTATTAACTTTAGTGAGTGTGTTAAATGTAATCACATCATATGTAAACATACTCGTAGTTCATAGCTTGTACCATAAATCCAGTGCACAACAAATGCAACTTATTGCATAATAAATGCATTATAAATGTAAACACATTTTGCAAATCATAACTTGTATTATGAAACTTATTGCATAACATATGCTACTCTTCGCATAACAATTACATCATAAAACTTAAAACTTAAACTATAAAATATTATGCATTGTCGAAATGCAAAACATACTTTAAATACCTTAAAAATCATAACTTGAACTTTTAAAACATTTTGCATATCATTATGCAAATAGACTTTAAACATAGTACCTATAAATTCATTGCAAATCTCTTTTTAAATCTTTGAAACTTTTTGCATAATACATGCAAACATACTTTAAAATAAACTTGCATAATAGTTGTAAACTCATTTGCAAACATTCATATATAAGCATTTGAAAACTATTTATTTCATGCTGTAGGTGAGGTCTGAACTTACCCGGACTATGCTCTAGCCTTCTTTATTCTGTTCCTGTCTCATTCCTATCTCCTACCTTTTTTTCCATTGGTCGGCTTCTGTGTCCTGATCATACGACAACCAACTCATCAATTAACTTTCTTTTTATCAATCCACTCGATTGATAATAAAACGTAAGCATTAAACATGCATTCCCTTTTTATAACTTCCCGTCTCATTGACGGTTTCGTTACTTAACACCTTACGGAACATTTTCTGTCTAAGAACATTATACTAAATCAGAGTATTCAACTCTGTTCTAGCCGTTTTCATAAAAAAGACGTTTTTGCCCTTGGTGGGTTTTTCGTCCATTTCTTAACTTAACCAAACTTATTACTTAATTTTAACATTCTATTACGTACATAATATGAACAAATTCTCGCTAAGAAACATTTTTCGACATCGGACGCTTCAGGTCCGTTTTGGTCATTTTTCATAAAATGACCGTTTTGCCTTTAGTCTCCCTTTTGTCATTCATTCCTTATCTAACTTTCAATCTTGAAAACTTAACATCTATAACAATGTATTTTAATACCGTTCATACTGTAAGCAAGATTGGTACTTACTTGGACTCAGAGCTATGCGGGTCAAGTTATACCTCGTTGTATCTACAGTATGCGAAGTATCCTCTGCAGTGCTCCTTGAGCGACCATGAATGGCTAGGAATGCTTCCTGGAGATCATACATTCTTGAAAATGTCCTTTTGGACTCCGTTATTACAGTTTGAATCGCCTCATTTTACGTATAGTTGGTACCGGATGATTTTCATCGAAGTGGAATTAGCTCGAACGGAGGTCACCATTGCGTTTAGAGCATCAAAACGAGTCGGGAGGCGGTCTAAAATCATCGATCGAAGGTGCAGATCACAAAATCCCAAAACCATCGTTGATTGTCGTTGACTGGCGGTTGACCGGCATCAATCAACTCGGTTGGCGGTTGAGCTTGACCTTACCCCCCCCAAAATTGACCCTCCTGAGTTCATTGGTGGGGTCAATTTCGTTCAATTTGGCCTCCATCTGCTCGAATCGAGGACGAATTCCTCAGCCAAAATCGGTAGCTTTAGTCTCGGTGTCACGGCGGAGTTGCCGTGAAATTGGGCTGGGGCTTTCATTCCCTGTCCCTCTCTGAGTGTTTTGGGCCCCTTAATTTGGCTCCATGGCGGCAGAATGAGGGAACCCGATCTCCTCACGGTGGCGCGACGACGGCCCTCGTCGTTCTCCGGCTGGCGATGGTGCTACGACACAATTAAGTGGGGGCTTTTGCTCACCGTGGTGGTCTGAACCGAAAGGTGGCAGCGGTGCACCTCACCTCCGCCATGAGAGGTGGTTCCCAAGGTGGCTCGACGACAAAAATGGAGCAACTCCGGCGAGGGTTTTTCTGCCAAAATTGAGCTAGGAAATTGGTACCCTCTTGCTCCTCTCCTCATGCTGAGTCCATAGACACCAAGATCACGTCGATTGGTGGTTGGACGACGAAGATATCACATTGAAAAAAATGAGTTTCACCGCCACTTTGGGCGGCGCCTGAGGCCTCATCCGGGCTTGTTTTGGGTGGTTCGGCACACTGTTGGACTCATCTCGTCGAGAGCTTTCCAATGGTGTGGGAGGTGTCGAAAACAGACGTCGAAATCTTTGACTGATTTTTGAAGAGAGAGAGAAAATGTAGAGAGAGAGCTGATATTTGTCCCAAATTTTATTTTCTACTTTTCACTTTTATAAAATTTTTGTGGTCTACGCAATCTAATTCTGTACTGCATGACCTTAAACAGTTCAATTCTTACACTGCATTACTTTTGCAGTGTAATTTTTATACTGCATAATTTTATTAGTGTATTTTCTTACACTGTATTATTCTAATACCGTATAATTTCTTGTATCATTATACAATATTTTTTCTTAAATTGTATTTTTTGTCTTAATATAATCCTTGATTTAATGTATTTTTAATGCATTAAAATTCTCGGTTGTTACATTGAAAAGGCCAGCTTCGCTTTGCTTTTGAAACCGTGCAATTTTAGATGCAAGTCCCTTTTTTCACAACTAATAGATATTACTGATTTATAATTTATTAGTTTAAGCCCACGTGAATAGCACATATAACGTATTATTATTATTATTATTATTATTATTATTATAAAGATTTTAATTGTTCGTTAATACGCAACTAACACAAATCTCTTTATAGCTATCATTTTTAAAATAATGAGAATTGTATAGTAAAAACCTAAATAGAGACACATCTATATTCATATATATCTATATATTTATATATATTTCAATGGAAACACTCAGGAAAAAATATTTAAAAAAAGTATATTAAAGAGTGATTATAATGTATAGGAGCTTTTGACAAAATAAAAAAAAAAAAGAAGAAAAGAAAAGTAAGCACGAGCACATGTGGAAAAAAATTGAGTCAAAAAGAGTGAAGTAAGAAAAAAAGGGTTTTTTTTTTTAATTTCTCCTAACTGGATTAAATGAAAAGAATGCATTTAGTAAAAAATAATAGATAAGGGATGGAGTGAAAAAACTATTAAAAAGAGACACATTATAGGGGAAAAAAATACTATAGTGGGCTAATTAAAAAAATGCAACAACTTTATTTTAATAATAGCAAGCGAAAGTAAAAAAAATTCCAAATAAGCATAAAAAAATAAAATTATAAAATAAAAAGTAACATATTTGAAAAGAAGTTATTTTAATTTGAAAGAATTTATTTTGATTTGGTAAAATGACATAGCAATAAAGAAGTAAAAGAAAAAATGTAGTAAAAAAGTAAAAAAAATGTATAAATTTTTTTAAGGATAATTTTTTTTTGAGGGTGTGAATTACAAAAAAACAAATAGAGTGTTTGGCAGGATGATTAGAATTATTGGTTAGAATTGTCTTTATTGTAGCATGTGAAAGCTTTATATTGTAGCAATTTTTTTATTGTTACTGTAACATGTGAAAGTTTTATACTGTTTGTAACTGAGACAATAAAAAAGTAAAAAAAAAAAATAGATTGTGAATTATGAAAAACAAATAGAGTGTTTGACAAAGTGGTTAGAACTGTTTTTACTGTAGCATGTGAAAACTTTATACTGTAGTAATTTTTTTATTATTACTGTAGCATGTAAAAGCTTTACATTATTTATAACTGAGAAAATAGTTTACAACACTAATGCCAAACACCCTTGAAATTAAAAAGCAAAAAAAAAAAAAAAAAAAAAAAAAAGACAAGGAATCATGCCACATTTTTTTGAAGTGTCGCAGGGCATTTTTAGATATAGTAAGGTACTTGTGTTACCTTTCTTTTTTTGGTCATTTTTTGTCTTCTACTTTTGTCACAAGATAACCTATCAATATAGGAACGTCTTTATTTTCTTTCTCATTCTAGTTAAAAGTGTAAAAAGATTTTTTATTTAAAAAAATTAACTTGTCATGTGCTGTTTAGCAAGGGTGATTTTAATCATTATCTCAGTTATAAATAATATAAAACTTTCACGTACTACAATAAAAAGAAAAAAATTATTATAGTATAAAAGCTCTTATATATTATAATACGAACAGTTTTAATTAATAATTCTTATCACCATATCATGTCAAACGATTTATTAGTGTTTTAACTCCTTCATATGTACAACTTTACAAGTGTATTAAGTTGACTTCTTGGATCCACGTGGCCATATTATGTGATTCATTTTCCTGCATATTTGTTCCTCATCCAGTTGAGTTTGTGTTTGAATTTCAAATATGTTAAGCTATAATTGGGTGTTATCTTGATGGCCAAGGGTGAGAGTGTTTAAAATTAAATTAAAACTTAATCATTTTAACGTTTAAAAATTTTATATTATAACAGATTTTTATATTCTATTATAACATATAAGAATTTTAAAACCTTTCCACGTGACAAGTATTCCCTCTCCTTTCTCTTTCTCTCGTTCTTCTCCCTCTGCTATCTCTGCTCCCTCCTTCCCTTCCTTCGCTCCTCACCCTTTTTCTCTTTCCTCCCCTTTTACTTCCTCGTCTCTCTCCTAACCTACTCTCTCTCTCTCTCTCATCCATCTGAGAAGCCCATCCCATCCCTGACCTTCTGAGCGCCACCGCCCGGTGAGCCTTGAATATACATACATGGATTTTAGAATGCCAAGACCTACATTCAGCTGGTTTCCAAATGCTCCCCTCAAATTCTGACCATAAAGGAAGCTTTTGTTCAGGCCAATAAAAACTCCAACCTTTTAAAAGCAACGGAAAAGAGGTCAAAATCCTCAAACAAGTCCAGATTTAAAAACGAAAGAATTGACAATTGACATGTGAAAGCAAAGAAATAATAATAATAATAAATAAGGGAATTTTTATAATAAGACCCGTGAAAAAGGTCTTATTGATAGGAGACCATCCAAGGATGGTAGTACTTTATAAGCTTAAAAGTGGGCCCACAATAATGGGGGTAAACCTGTGGACTGTGCTGTTAATGAGGGTGTTTGTTAATTGTCTTTTATGATAGATGTGAAAATTTTGTATGAATTTTATGTTGTAATAATTTTTTTATTATAATATATAAAATTTTGTTATTATTTATAATTAAAATAATAGTTTGAATTGCACGTTAAACATACGGCTACGGATAGAAAATAGACGCCGTTTGTAAAAGTTGAACGTGGTCGTTAGACCCAAACCCAAACCATTGATTCAGACCCTGTTCATCTTCTTCTTCTTCTTCGTCGTGAAACCGTTTAAGGGCTGGAAATTTAGAGGAGGAGAGAGGATAGTGAAGGAGGATAATAGGTAGCGGGTGAGGGTAACGGAGGCACTGGTATTTGCCCGAGAGGGAAGGAGAAGGGTTAGGGAGTGAGGTTTTTGAAATTCGAATATGCGTTTCTTTCTGTGTATTGCAGAAGAGAACCATCATCAGTCGCTGCGCCTCCATCCGACCAACGAAGATGCCCAAAATTTTAGGATCGATTTTGGTCCTTCGTTCTCTCATTTGGATAGGGTAAGGAGTGTTGAAATTCCCAATTTGGTGGTGTTGAATGTTTTGGTTTGAGTTGTTGGCGATAATGCAATCTTCAAGTTGGGTTTCTGTTTTTGTTTTCCTTTTTTTTGGGGGGCGTTGTTAGGGGAATTAAACCATGTACCAAATGCTATGAAATTGGTAGATTTATCAATATGTGGAGAAGTAATTGCAGCTTCTTTCATTTGTGAAATATGATGCAAGTCTTTTTGTCTGGTGTTAATTTGTTAGCATCCCAAAAAAGAAAAAAGGCATCGGGTTTGTAGTTTGACATTGCTTTTGTTATTTAGACGTGGTCCGAATGAGTGTTTTGAGCCTGCTAAGGATCCTTTGACAAAGAGAGACATTGTTGAGGATCTCTTCTTCGACACAGAGTCAGAAGCTGAGCCATCTGAACTTCAGGGGCTTTTCCTTGTAGTTTTGCAGAGAGATAATAATGAGTTGGTCGCTGTGGCTACTGTGAGAGTCTACGGAGAGAAGTTGGCAGACGTGCCTCTTGCGACGTCAAGTTTTGAGCACCGGAGGCACAGCATTTGCCATGTTTTAATCAATGAGCTTGAGAAGCAGCTTGCGAAATTGGGAGTGGAAAAGGCTTACTTTGCCTTCTGCTTCAGGTGTTGTCCAAACTTGGACTACTTCTTCCGGGTTCTCAATGACAGCTGCCAAGAAGTTGCAGTTTCTGAGCTATAACTTGCTTAAAACCCAAGGTAACTTCATGCGCCAAAAGCGGTAAATGGAGAAGACAAGTGAAGCAAAATCAAGCCTGTGTGAAGGAAATTCACCGACTGAACTGGAGGAGGATTGTGTTAATGTCTTTGTCTTCTGTGAGGAGGATACGGTGTCTCTGCATAGCATTTTGGGAAGTGTGGAACCAAAGACTAGCACAGGTGATGTGGATGCAACGTTTGGAGTAGTTGTTTGAAGAAAATTAAAGTCGATTTTGCGAACCAAAAAGATGACGGCCATTGAAAGTGGTAGTGTAACCCAGACCTTTTTTTTTTTATCAAATTTTGGGAACTCCTCGATCAGTTGTATATAGATTTGTCTCTTGAAAATTGTAGAGAACTCTTACAATTATTCACGTCTATGTCAGTATGTTGAACATATTGCTAATTATAGAGTTAAAATTATTTTATTTTATTTGTGCCAAAGCCCATCGTTCCTTGTCGTCGCCGAGTGGCGGAATTAGAATCCGGCCGTCGGTACGGATTCAACAGCGGACCAGTTTTTTTACCTTTCAATTAACCTTTTTAAAGAAAATATGTAATTATATCACTGAAATGTCCATACAAAAGGAGCTTTTTGAAAAATAACTGTTTTAAAAAATTTTATTTTATCAATAACTTTTTTTTAAGGCATCAAAAAATTAATTTTTTAGCATCAAAACAGTTTCAAATTTTTTTATTTCCATCTTAGTTAGGTCCCTCTCCTCGATACAGTTCTTTTTCTCTTTTCTTTGAAAAAAACTGAATTAGTTTTAGTGCTAATATAAAGTCTTTTTTTTGGTAAAAAAAAATCATTTACTTAATTTCAAATTTTCTTTAACATTTTTTTCAAAATATCCCCTCTATGACACAACAGTCAGTGATCATGGTTCTTAACAAATAAAATAAAAAATTAAGGACCGTTGAATTAAAGGAATAAATTTTAAAGATAAAAATGGCTTTTTTATAAGTGTCTTAAAAGTCTAAATACTAATGTGATAATTTATCCTATTTTTAAACTAAAGTATCCTCATTTGGTATTTAATTATATTCATAAATATTCGTAATATCTTGTATTTAGTATTACATTTATATTCCCAACTTTTCGCTTCTTCTTTTTGTTTGAGTGGATATCCCCAACTTTTAAAATTATCCCGGTTTGTTTTTTTAGGATTTTTTTTTGAACCTGATTTGGTGTTTTAATTACATTCGGAAATATTTGTAATTTTAAAGTGAGGCATTTTTGTCAAATTCTATTTAATTCCATCCTTTTCAAACTACCGTCGTACCTATTTTTCTTTCATCGTAAAGAGCGACAAAATCTTTTTTTTTTTTCCCGTCACAAAGGGTACTATTTTTTAGAATGATGCAACAATTTTTTTGTTTCGTTTTTAACCCGTATTAGTTTCTTTCTTTTCCACAGAACTAAGGTGTCCTTTTCATTTTAAATAATGGTTTCTTTTTTTTTTTTTAATTAAATTAAGGACTTGTACTAAAGTTTCTCCTCTTTATATTGTACTACAGCCTTTTTAATATTTTCTTAAAGGAGTATACGCATATTTTTTTTTTAATCTCATATATTTTTAATCTTTTTGACATTTGCAACTTTAATTTAACAAATATATATTAAGAAAATATATTTTCTTGATATAGGATAAAAATTTGGCCCATCAATAAATTAGAGTTATACTAAATATAAATAAAAATATTATAATTTAAAAAAATCTTTTTCAAAAAAGATCTTTATCTCATGATTTAGAATTTATGAACGGGGTATCTTTTTAATCTGATCATTAAGTTTTGCCTTGATTAATTTCTAAGTCACTTTTAGAAAAAAAAAAATATTAAGGTAAGTCTATGACAGAGAACATTAAAATTCTCTCCATATACGTAAGAATGTCAAATTGATTTTTAAGGATTGTTCAAGTTGTCAAGGTTCTAATAACGGTAATCAATGGCTTAACTAATCTGAACTTAACTACTTTATATTGATTATCTTTTTTTATTTTTGACTATAGATATCCACATCTATATTTATATGGTCTTTGTCAAATTGACAGAAAATAGCTGTTTACCACACAAATTTTGTAGTTAACATATTAAAATGACAAATAAGAGTGTAAAATAACTCTTATTTTTCATTTAATTCGTTAACTGCAACATTTGTGTGTTAAATGAGTTTTGAGTCAATTCAATAAAAATCAAATAAATATATATTTTTAATGTGGTGGGTGTTTTAAAATATTTTAGCTTTAAAAATATTTTTATAATTTTCACAAATATTTTGTGCATAAAATAATTAATTTTATTTTAATTATTTATTTATAGATTTGAAGTTGGGAGAAAAAAATGAGCAAAAAATGTAAAAAAATACCAAATTTAGAGACAAAACACCTATTTTTCTCTCTCATATATGTGGGTCTTCATCAGTGGCATGTGTCAAAATTGGATTCGCTCAGCTGCACCCACATCAGCGCCGTGCCAGCCACACTTGGCAGCCATCCGCGCCGTTTCACGCGCCGTCCAGCCCTGAAATTGTGTTTTCTCCACTCGCCCCGGTTGCGCGTCCAAGGTTGTCTCTGACTGCTGCTACTACGTGAGATCCATCAGATGAAACAACTTAACTTAATCATGTGCTCCAAACACCAATCTAAGGTTCATTTAATCGAGTATTCCATGGTCCATCATATAATAATTAGACCCCCTCCTCTCGTAGCCGTCGAACAAAAATCCAAAGCACACATATCTTTTACTCCATGGTTGGCGAAAAAGCACCGTTCCCATAGTTGAAAATCCCCTGTTATTATGTATTAGGAGGAATGTTATTTAATCACGCGGGTTACAACCTTATTGTTTGTTAACAATAGGTTCTAGTTTAAAAAACACACAATATGTTAAAGTGGGACTTGTAATTTTATGAGCAATGTAATTTTAACCTTATAAGGATAAAAAGGATTTTTTCTATTTTATTTGTGAAAAATAATTTTCATCCTCATATTAGAACCTGCTACTTTTAAAACTATAAGCCCCAATTTAACATATAGTGTATTTTTTAGACTAAGATATGTTAGTTTATGAGTAGCAGGATTTAAACCCTTTTGGGATAAATAAGAGTGCCCTTTATTTATAGATGGGGGATGCATTTGATTCTACTAGTAAGTTATGTTATTTTAATCATGGAATTAACTTTTTAATAGTTCAATACGTGATTGTTCAAGTTTAAAATTTACATTGCATGACGCAACTAAAAATAATTTCGCAAGAGGTCGCTAGAGAGCAGCGTCGTCGCTGGAATCACTCAGAGTGAGGTTGTTGGAGTTGCACGTGGAGCGGATTTGTCGTCCGAGTTACGTAGGGAGAGGTCGGAGGAGTTGGGTAGGGAGCAGAGTTGTCGGAGGAGTCACATAAGAAGAGGTCACTAGAGTAGCGCGGGGAGCAGAGTCATTGCCGGTATCGTCTCTAGAGCTGGGAGAGAGGAGAGAGAAAGTGTGCTAGGGTATTTTAGGTAATTTTTTTTTCTAGTAAATTTAAAATTGACCATTAACCGCTATTCGTTAACTTAATTTTAGGGTTGGCCTATCTATTTTTATTCTAATTTAATTGTAGGCTAATCCCCTTTTTCTCCCTTTTTTTAGGGATATGAATTAAAATTTGAACTACAATTCAATGTAAATACATTTTATCTTTGTTTCTCTATTTGTTTCATCGTTTCTTTATTTTTTTTTTCTCCCAAATGAACTAAACTTGTAACATAGTTTAATTCTTTTTTTTTAGTTGAGTTAAAAAAAATAAAAATTATGAATTTATAGAGGAGTAGAATTGATTTCTTACATAATGAATGTTCTAAGCATAAATTATGAGCATATTAAGAAAAGGGTTACTAACATCAGTGCTCCTTCAATTTAGGGTCTCCTCTACTTTGTCGTTAAACTTTAAAAAACGGGTCTTCTCTACTTTGTCCTTAAACTTTAAAAAACGTCACTTTGCCCTCTTGACTTTTGAAAGTTCTCATTTTGTCCCTTCCATCCATTTTGCTGTTAGAAAAAACGGAATTTTAGATCATTTGATTTGCACGTTAGACACTTCAAGGGCAAAAAGAAGATTTTGGGTGTCATAATTATTTCTTTACGTTTAAGGCTTAAGAGAGATTTTGCCTGCAATTTTTTTTTCCTCTTTTTTGTGGGAAAAAAAAATTAAAAACTTGGAGAAAAGTAGAATTTTTTTTTGGCTGCAAAATAAATAACCAATTCGCTTATAACATGAATACATGAAACAAAGAAGTCAAACAAACTCTTATAGAAGTGCCGAGCCAAAAAGAGGATGATATCATGGTGCACAACTGGCTTAGCACCTGGATCTTTCAGAAATACTACTGCAGGTGCACTTTCCACCTCAAGCATGTTTCCATCAACCAAAATCTCCGGTAAATTTAGATACATAAAATTTCTAATCCAACTTGGAAACAATGAAACTTTTAATTCAGGAAAGAAAAAAAAAAAAGCTCTCATGAACACAATTTTAGGTGGATACACTCACGCATTAAACCAAAAAGAAGATTCCTCTTCATGCCAAGCACAAATGCAAAGGAAGTATTAGACCAGTTGTTTTTAGCAGCTTCTCGTACAAACGGAAAAGCACGCTCCCCTGTTCGTGAGGATTAGAATGGCTTTTACCTAGACCCAGAAGCATCAAAACAAAAGTCAGTAAACCTGGATACGAACACGCGCGCGTGCACACAGAAAAAAAGAAGCCTCTACACGCGCGCTTGCGCACACACGGTAGTAAGAAAGTGAGGATGCTGTATGAATTTTCTTCAAAATCGTTTACCATCTCGTCTCATCTACCTCTTCATGCACCTCTTCTTTTCCTCAAGTTTTTTGCTTTTTTGTGTGTGTTTTTTTCCACAGAAAAAGGGGGAAAATGTTGCAAACAAAATCTCCCTAAGCTCTAAACAAGAAGAAAAAATTAAAAGGCCTAAAATCTCGTTTTCACCCTTAAAAAGTCTCATGCGCAAGTCATATGACCTAACATTCCATTTCTTTTAATAGAAAAATGGATGGAAGGGGCAAAGTGAAAGCTTTTGAAAGTTGAGGAGGTAAAGTGACGATTTTTGAAGTTTAAGAGGCAAAGTAAGAAAGATCTCAAAGTTTAGAAACAATTAGTGTTAATAATCCTTAACGGCATGTTAAGCACACCATATTGTATTGTATTGTATTATATTGGTGTTATAGAATACATTATTTGATTTTGCACCGTATTTACATGTTGCATTACACTACACAATGTTTGTTTAACACCGTATTGTATTGTATTATTATTTACTTTAAACATAATAATTTAGGTCATCGTTTTAGGGTCCGAATTTAGGTTTGGGATTAGGGTTAAGATCAAGATTCGAGACCGAAGTTAAGGTCAAGGTTGAAATTTGGGGTTGGGGTTGGGGACGAGATTCGAGAATATGGTCGGAATCGAGATTTGAGACCAAGGTCGAGGACGAGGATGAGATTTGGGGTCGGGATTGGGGTTAAGATTCAAAGCTAGGGTCAAGGACAAGATTTGAGATTGAGGTTACGATTCAAGGTCAGGGTCAAGATTCGAGACCGGTGTCGTGGTCAGAATTCATGATTTGGGACTAAGGTCAGGGTCGAGATTTAGGGCTGAGGTAGGGGTCGGGATTCGAGACCAGTATCAAGGTCGAGACCAGTGTTAGGGTCAGGACTAGTGTCGATATTGAGATTTTGGGCTGGGTCGAGTTCGGGATTCAGGACCAGGGTTAGGTCGGGTTGGGGTCGAGGACATGATTTAGGATCAGAGTTGAGGTCAGAATTTGAGACTAGCATCAGGGTTGGGATTTGAGATCAGGTTTAGAGTCAAGGTCCAGATTCAAGACCAGGTCAGGGTCAGGGTCGAGGCTAAGATTTAGGATCGGGCTCCGAGTCGGGATTTAGGATCAATGTCGGGGGGTCGAGATTACAGGGTTGGGATTAAGATTAGGATTGAGGTTAGGATCAGGATAAGAGGTCGTGATTCGAGACTAGGTTGGGGTTGAAGTAGGGATTCAAGACTGGGTCTGTGGTCGGGGTCAAATTTCAGGGAACACAACCCCTACCTCTACCCCAGCCTTGCATCCTTACCGCGACCTCAACACTGGTCCAAAATCTTGATCCTTACTTTGGCCCCGAATCTCACTCTTGGTCTCAAATCCTAACCCCAACCTTGATTCCAAATCCCGACCCTGACTTCTACCCGAATCCTGATCCCTACCCCGAACTTGACCCACCCTAGTCCCAAATCCCAACACGAAGTCCTAACACAGACCCCGAATCTCAACTGCAACCCCAGTCTTGAATTCTAACTTCGACCTCGACCTTGACCCTGGTCCTAAATCCTGGCCTTGAATCCCGACCAAAATCCTAACCCAACCTCGACCTCGACCCTAGTCCCTAAGCTCGACTTTGAATCCCAACCTTGACTTCGATCTTGAATCTTAACTCAGAACCCTAACCCAACCCAGGCCCCAAATCTTGACTCCGACCCCAAACACCAATAGCGACCCTTGTCTCAAATTTTGACTTTGACCTTGACCTCGACCATGGTCCTAAATCTCGATCTCAATCTTGAATCCCGATCTCGATCTCGAGTCTAGACCTTGACCACAACCCTAGTCCCCAATCTCAACCAGAATCCTGACCCTAACCTTAGTCTTGAATCTTGATCTAGAATCCTGACCCGACCCTAGTCCTAAATCTTAACTCAAAATCTCGACTTGAACCCAGCTTTGAATCACAATCTCAACCCCAGTCCCAAATCCCAACCCGAAATCCCACCCCTGAATCCTGGCCTTGAATTTTGGCCTCGATCCTGAATCCCGACTCCGACCCCGATCCTCGACCATGGTCCCTAATCTACACCCCAAATCCTAACCCCCAACCCTGAATTTTGGCCTCGAATTTTGACTTCGATCACAAACCCCGACTCTGACCCCACCCCAACCCCAACCATGGTCTCCAATCTATACGTCGAATCCTTACCCCGACCTTGGTCTTGAATCCTGACTCAAAATCCTGACCCTGACCCTGACATTGGTCCTGAATTTTGATCCTAACCCTGGGCCCCAATCCCAACACTAGTTTTGAATCTCAACCTTGACCTCGACCTTAACATCGGTCCATAATCTTGACCTTGACCTCTGTCTTGAATCTCGATCCCAACCCCAATCTTGAATCCTGACCTTGACCCATAATTGTAACCCTAACCCCGGTCACAAATCTCGACCCTGAAAATAGTCTAAAATCTTGATCTCAATCTTGGTCCCATATCTCGACTGCAGTCCCAAATATTGACATTGACCTTGAATCCCGATCATGACCCTGAACTCAAATCTTGACTTCGACTCGCCTAAATCTTGACCTCGACTATAGTCCTAAATCCCGTCCTTAAATCCCAACCTAGATCCCGACCTCAGTCTCAAATCTCGACACCCTGGTCTTGAATCTCATTCTAAAACTTCAAATTCCATTTCAATTTTAAATATATTTTAAATATTTGATTGGTTTATTAATACACACTTTTGGTTTAAATTACATAATACGGTCTAGTATAGAGGTTTTTAGTTGTATTTGATATCACGACTTGTATTGTATTAATTTTTAATTTTGTATTAAATAGTACAATACATGGATGTCACTAAACATTGTATTATTTTTAAATAATACAATACAGAATACTAAGACGACGTGCAAAATGTACCCTAAGAAAATAAAAACTTGAGGGGGACAAACGTGTAAGGAGCCTTTAGGCCCGAGGCAGCTGTCCCATGCCTAAGCTTAACTCTGCCTTTGGTACACACTGCACGCCTTGAATTTCGGAGGCGGGTTGAGGATAATAGTATCAACTCATGCTCAAAAATCTTTCCTCACTTTTTTTCAGTAAGTTTTTGTGTAGAAATGCCATCAAGTTTCTGTTCAAAATTGTTACACCCGACGGAATCATTATAATAAATGCCAGTACAAAATAGAATTAAAAATCCCTAACAAGAATCATTAACAAAGAGAAACAATATCTTCAAACTAGTGGGATTGTTGAATCCTATAGACGTAATAAACAAGGTCGTGGCTGCAAAATTAGACTAATTATAAAGCTTTATTAGCAAAATGTCGTTCAAAAAATTTAATTTGCAAAACGACTTCAGAATAATCTTGCATGACCATGGAACAACCCTACGCAACCTCAGAACGACTCTCACACGAACATATCTTTTTCAGTGAAAAAAATAAACAAGGTTGTTTGACTATTTCATATTTTTGGATTAGTAATTTTAGCAAATTCTCCAACACTTCTTGTTGACTGATATCTTTGGGAAGCTGAAGGAGCTAGTTGTTGCATAATGAAGCTCTTATAGATGTTCACTACGTTTATTAAGATAAGAAACAAATAGCAGATTTGTTGAGATCTGGCTTTTTGATTGTTGAGACTTAACCCTGCATCTTTGGGTTATAGAAATAAGGAGCCTTGCCAAAGTAAAGTAGAGGCCTGCCCTTTTGTTTTTGGTATAAAGTGTTATACTATGTGAGATCTGTTAGTTGATATTTTTGCTTTTTACTAAAAACTTATATTTATTCTTTTTTTTTTTTGTGCATGTTATAATTACTGAAGATACTGATGTCAGCATGAAATTTACAATAATAAAGAGATGGAAAAAAAAAAACCAAGATCCACCTTGCCAACAATGCGAATCTAGAATACTGGATCCTAATGAATGCATGATGACCCTTCATCACCTCGCTCTACCAATGGTCCAATGCCATCGACTCACGGTACAGGAATAATACGTTGTCGAAGTTGAATGCGAGGGGTTATCCTCGACAAAGAGAGACATTGCGAGGGTGCTGCCTCTCTAGCTTCCAATCATTCTAAGACTGACAAACTCATCGATCACAACTTTCCTTATGAAGTAAGATGGCTTCAAAAAGGTCCTAAAATTTTCTAGCTACCTCACCAGGATCATTTTACTGTCACATCCCCAAATGGGGCCGCGATTAATTAAAAGTTAAGAAAAATTAAGAGAAAATTAAACCGGATTAAAAAAAAACTAAACGACGGAATCCGTTGAAACAACACCGGCTCATAAATCATTATCAATAAAATAAAAGAATCCACCTCATGAGGATTCAAAAGTTCGTGTACAATAATACAGTACAAATACAACACCGTAAAATAACCTTGAGATCGGGACAATTTGAATATAACAAATAACATACAACAAATACAATTAAAATACTAAACCTCACTGTAAGCACAATTCACAATCTCGAACACAACTGGTTCTGCAAAACCTGAGGAGAAAGATAAAACGATAAAACGTGAGCGAAATGTTTTGCAGGATTCTATCTCAAAGTATAACGTTAAAGTGCTTGCAAAACAATTAAATAAGAAAAAGTCCAAATTCACATATACACGTCCAAAACAGAAACATATCATTTGCCGAAAATTATAATAATAATGCACTTTACTTTATTAAAGCCTTACATATAATTTGTCACAAATCATAAAAATAATTTGAGAAGAATTTGAACACCACCGTAGTGGCCAGGACAAGGTTTTTGGGATTGCACCCTAGGACGCCTTCTGCACTACCTGAACTCAGAAGCGCTAGTTGGACAAGAACTGAGGTTTTAATGGGAGCTCAGTGGACAAGTACCAATATCCGAAGTTAAAGGTACAACTATCTGATAGATACTTCGGATAGTGTTTGAAAACTCATTTATAGCATAGAAGCTCGATGCATGCAAGGGTCGAGGTTCTATTCTATTTTCTCTAATTCTCTTGAAAACATATTTTCAATATCTTTGAAAATAATTTAAAATAACATATTCTCAATAACGCTAAAAATATGAAAGCAATTCTTAAAAACATTCAATAATAATTTTAGCGCCGAAAACAATTTTTAAATCACAACTACCAAAAAGGGATGACAGAATCCTACTCGGTATTAACATACCAATATCGTTAACTCTAAACCGGCGCTAACCCAATGTAAGCTCCAATACTTTCAAACCTTTGATATGTCTTTAATAAGGTCAGAAAATAGAAAATAAATCCAAAGAGATAATCTTTACAATACCATTATGTCGATTTAATTATCTGTGTACCACTTAAACAATTAAAAGCAAATATGCACAACCCAAACATGATGCAACTATGCTCAAAGTATTTAAAACAAGTACAATTTTGGTCTAAAATAGCTTAAAAAAACAATTTTCAAAATTGGGCCTTTTTAAAGATATTAAACAAGGTTATTTGACTAATTTCATATCTTTAGATTAGCAATTTTCACAAATTCTTCAACATTTCTTGTTGACAAACATCTTTGGGATCCTGAAGGAGCTAGTTGTTGCATAATGAAGCTCTTATAGATGTTCACTTACGTTTATTATGATAAGAAACAAATAGTACATGTATTGAGTTCTGGCCTTTTGAGAGTCGAGACTTAACACCGCATCTTTGGGTTATGGAAATGGGGAGCCTTGCCAAAGTAAAGCAGAGCCCAACCCTTTTGTTTTTGGTTTGAAGTGTCTATACATTGTGAGATCTATCAGGTGTTCTTGTTGCTTTTTACCAAAAACTTTAATATTTATTCTTGTTTTCTGGGGCATGTTGTAATTACTGAAAATACTGGTGTCAGCGTGAAATTTATAATAATAAAGAGATGAAAAAAAAAACCAAGATTCACCTTGCCAAAATGCGAATCTAGAATACTAGATCCTGATGAACGCATGATGATCCTTTATCACCTTGCTCTACCAATGGTCCAACGCCATCGACTCACGCTACAGGAATAATATGTTGTCGAAGTTAGATGCGAGGGGTTATCCTCGACAAAGAGAGACGTTGCGAAGGTGCTGCCTCTCCAGCTTCCAATCATTCTCAGACACAAACTCATCAATCACAACTTTCCTCGTGAAGCAAGATGGCTTCAAAAAGGTCCTGAAATTTTCTAGCTACGTCACCAAGATCATCTTCCTATCACGACCTGCGAACAAGGCCGCAATTAATTAAAGGTTAAGCAAAAATTAAGAGAAAATTAAACTGGGATTAAAAAAACTAAACAATAGAATCCGCTGAAACATTAACAATAAAATAAAAGAAACCACCTCATGAGGATTCAAAAGTCCGTGTACAATAATACAGTACAAATACAACACCCTAAAACAACCTCGACATTGGGACAATTTGAATAGAACAAATAACATACAACAAGGACAGTTAAAATAGTAAACCTCACTGTAAGCACAATTTACAGTCTCAAGCACGCCTAGTTCCGCAAGTCCTAGGAGGAAATTTAAAACGATAAAACGTGAGCGAAAGGTTTAGCAAGATTCTATTTCAAAATATAACGTCAAAGAGCTTGCAAAAACAATTAAATAAGAAAAAACCCAAATTCACAAATATGTATCCAAAACATAAACATATCATTTGCCAAAAATTATAACGATAACACACTTACTTTATCAAAGCCTTACATATGATTTGTTGCAAATCATAAAAATAATTTGAGAAGAATTTGAACACTACTGTGGTGGTCAGGATAAGGTTTTTGGGACTTACAACCCAAAGCCCTTTGTACAACCTAAACTTTGAGGTGTTCAGTGGACAAGAACCGAGGTTTTAATGGGAGCTTGGTGGACAAGTACTGATATTCAAAATTAAGGTACAACTATCCGATATATACATCGGTTAGTGATTGGAAACTCATTTGTAGCATAGAAGCTCGATACGTACAAGGCTGAGGTTCTATTCTACTTTCGCTAATTCTCTTGAAAACATATTTTCAATATCTTTGAAAATAATTTAAGATGACATATTTTCAATAACGTTAAAAATATGAGAGCAATTCTTAAAAACATTCGATAATAATATTAAGGCTGAAAACAATTTTTAAATTACAGCCACTAAAAACAGGTGACGGAATCCTATCTCGGTATTAACTTGCTGACATCATTAGCTCCAAATGATGATTAAAAACAAAAAAAAAACTTTTTTGATATACTAAAATTTTCTTCAGAATTTTATTAATTTTTTCACACCTAAAAAGTATTTTGAAATTTCTTAAAAGTCATATATATTTTAGTAAAATGAAAAAAATATAACACAAATATATTCAATATAACAAAAAAATGTAACAAAATTTTCAAAGAGAAAAAAACTATGATAGTATTAATAAAATTTCTCTCATAATTTCAAAGTTTTTATTTGTATTTATACCTTTTAAAATTTCAAAATACTTTTTAAGTGTAAAAAAAGTTGACAAAATTTTAAAGAAAATTTTGGTATATTAAAAAAAAGAGGAATCTAAATAATAATATGTTTCTAATTGATATTTTTTTAATCATCAATAAAGACTATTTTTATTATAATTTTAATTTTTTTGTTATTTTTATAACTAAAATTATGAAAATACTCCTAATTTTAAAATTGTTTGTCAATTTGCCATTAAGATTCTAATAGAAGGACCATTATTGTTAAATGTTCATACTTTAAAGCAAACGGATGCCACGTTTTGAAGTTCGAGAGGCAAAGTGTAACAAAGGCTATAGTTCAGGGAGAATTTTTGTAATCAATCAAAGATATTATTCTAGCTCTTATTTAATGGAAGAAAAACTATGTATTCTAATTTTTCAAGAAATTTTTTTTTTACTGATTGTTAGTTTATAGAAAAGTTCCTGTTTCATTGGATGAGAATGCTATTTTTGCTTTAGTTGGTTCATGATCTTGCCAGCGTCCGGCTAATATTTATTAATTCTACTTGAATCGAATTCGTGAAAATTTTAGCGGAATCTTGGAGGTTTTGATTTTATTTCAATATTTAATTTTGGTCTTCAAAAATTATTCAATTGTTTTAATCTAAATTTTTTTTGAGGCTTTTGTTATCTCTCTAATTCTATGTTTGGCAACACAGTTAAAAAAGTTTGAATGAATGTAAAAGTTTTACATTATAGCCTATCTTTACTTTACGCTGTAGCATATGAGAGTTTTATACTGTAGTAGTTGAAAAGACGTTTTCAAAGGAAGCAATGCCGCGCGACTGCTAGCCGTTCCATGGAGAATACGTCAGGGACTTGTTATGTTACTGATTAGTAGAGGATTGTGGTTAGTGGTAAGAGGGTAGTTCTTTAACAATTGGTGAGAAGGTTATTGCTATAAAAGGGTATTGACAGTGGAGGGAGGTATTATGGTCCGATTTGGTTAAAGTTTGGGGAAACCCTTGGAGAGTTGCAGTGATGTCATTTTCTATGCATTTTTGGTTTCAGTAAATAAATCAGTTCTTTCTTCTATCATTGTGTGATTTCCACAGTAAAAGTAGTTAGGTTCCTATCAGAATATCAGGTAAAAGAAGAACTCTGGAAAATAACGAATAACAAGCTCAAGCTATACAAATATACAACTGTATATATGATATTGCAGTCATCTCTATATTGCTTAGTTGAATCTATAGTACTTTACACGACATCCAGCCAGCCTACATTGCTCGTGCTTTGACTAGTTGAGAGCGGAGACTAGGAATTCAGTGATCTAAACAGGTCAGTACAGCCCATAAGGCTAATGATCAGACTCAAGTACAGCAACCGCCTTTGTCAGCTCACATAATTTTCAACAATCTAAACATTGGAAACAGATGCCGGGTTCTAGCTCGATCATTACTCAACCACATCGCACAGCATTACCAAAATTTTTTATGCAAGCTTGGCTACACTAACTTCCCTTTGCCGATGATGAGGATGAGACTTCGAAAAATGTTGGTTTTGGGGTCGAGGGGCAGCCAAGAGATTGGATTATGTCCTCTACACCCAGAACCTTGAACTTTGGGGGTGAATTCAGAGCAATGTTATCAACCCTATGCTCAAAAATCTTCCCTTTCTTGTCAAGTTTGTAAGCGGAGATGCCATCAAATCGACCACAACTTTCCCATGGAACTCGTGGGATTCCATGGACGGTCCAGCGAACCATTATGACATTCTCCATAGGCTGCCACACGCTACTGATCTCGACCCATAAGGCCTTAAAAAATATTCTCCCATGGAATCGTAGAGCCCAGAAGATAGACTTATAATTCTCAATACCCATAAAAGTATTGAGAGGATCTTTGAACACAATGTCGTCCCTACAGAGAATGGAGGGGCAAAAAATAATTACTTTCAATAATAATGCGCTGTTAAAGCTTCTCTTTAAAAGAAAAGAGAGAAATCACACAAGATTCGTATAAGTTTCGTTCTCATGAAGCAAATAATACTTGCAATACTTATTAATCAGACTTCAATAGCACACTTAACTACTCTATCCAACAACAATAAACTGAAAACAACCAATTAAGGATCAACAGAAGTAACCAAGAAAGGACCAAGATCAACAGAAGTAACCAAGAAAGGACCAACCCATTGGTATATTAAAGGCCGGTAACACAGGTAAAAGGTCAAAATTAATACCATTCAAGTTCATCGACAAGATTATGCAGTTCTTGCTAACATTTACATTTTACATTAAGTATCCACAAGTATACAGGCGTCCAAAACTAAGAGACAGAGCCAAGCAGAATGAAATTCTCCAACATACCGAAATCTATACAACCATAGCATTCAAGAGGGCAAAAAAAGTACAATTATCAATGGCGAAATACACACACACATATATACATGTGTGTGTGTGTGTGTGTGTGTATGATCAATAACTTTAGACTGCATATCTGACAGCAAGATTGTGCATAAGTTCATTCAATTAAACGCAATACAAATTTTCTTTAGGAAGCCAAGTTTTCCAGATTGAAAAGACAAAAGGTTGCTTTGCCTTGTACTTCCTCATCAACCAAACAAAAGCGAAATTCAAAAACTATCAAGCTGTAAATTCCAAATTTCTTGTAATAAAAACATATGCGTGATCTATAGAAGGATAGGAGATGATATTCCACATATTCATTCCTTTTCTTCTGCCACAACCGCAAATATAGTTAATGGAAAAGCTGAAACGCCACCCAAAAAAAAATAATAATAATAATAAAACCTGAAAATATCGAAGCTGAGTTCTCTGTAGAACAGCTGAGGAAAATCCTCCCTGAGAGCACGGATCGCATAGCCCATGTTCACGTAGTAATTCTGCTTCTCCTCTTCTTCCTTGCTCGGCTTCGAACTTTGCTTCACCGGAGCCGAGAACTGTCCGTACAGCCTCAGACTCTGATCCCCTTCCGAAACCCTAACCTCACAATCTCTAACCCTAGCGCAAACACTAACCCTAAAATTCCCAAACTTCTTGTCATTCGAGAAAATTTTTATGGTTTTCAGCTTTCCAGGGAAAGAATTCGGGTAAAAGGAGACCCTAGAAATTTCCGGCGAAGGGACGAGAAGAGCCATGAGGGAAAATTGTAGTTTCCGATTGGCAAGTTTGACTCAGAAGCGGTCGGAGGGCGCCATGTTTCTTTTTCTCGGAAAATGGAAAGGGAAAATTATCTTCTGTTTATCTTGGGGATTTTCTGGGGTGAGAAAGAGGACGGTGATAGGGAAAAATCTATTTGGATAATATTTATATTTTGGATAATTGGAATTATCGGTAATTAAAATAAGGCGAAGAAAATACTTGGCTAGGCGGTGCGCTGTACACGACCGCGCCCTTTTGCGCGGATATAGTCGGGCTAAAAGTTGTTGAGCATTTTATGGTATTGTTGTTAAGCGTTAAGGTTCGTTTCTTCTCTTGGATGGGATCCAATTGGATTGGTGTATAGAGTTAAGATTAAATTAAATTGAATTAGATTAAATTATGTTAGATTTTATCATGTGTTTGATGCATATCATATTGGACTAAATTAATATCATGATTTTTTTAAAAATAGCTGTTTATTAAACTAATTATCAACTCTGTACAAATACTTTTTATTAATATAAATTTAAAACACTAAAAAAGATTAAAACTCAATGATGCCATATGCTTGGATCTCAGTTCACGATTTTTTTTTTTTTTCTCCACTGTCTTCTTCTTCGTTAATTAAATCTCAGTGGATGCCTTGTGCTTGACACAAAGCTCTTGTTGGAAACTTACCGAAATCGAAGTATCCACCAAAACAGCTAACAATTAACAAGGATACAATAAAAATGTTTGGATCCGCTAAGGTATATGGATATATAATAACTAAAAACAGCTAGCGCGAGAAATTAGACTATAAAACTTCTTTTACATTGATCTGATTTAACCATATATACCTAAATGATTTATTTATTCATTTTTTTGTAAATATAGGTGAACATCATCGCCTGCGCTGGAATAGCTCTTGGTAGTTCGTTAGGCCACAGGTTTTGCAATGGAGCGACAGTGATGTATCTGCTAAAAACATGGGCCGCTGAGATCACCAACTCTCTCGAAAAAGTCATACCTCCGAATCTTTGCTGGAGCTTCGGTGGGTGACGGAGATTTGGCAGCTGCAACAGCAGTGGGGTGAGCCACGTTGCTACGACGAGAGTTTTGGGTTCTAGAGTCGCAATTAATTAACTGTCAGTGTTAGCAGCTTCGGTGACCTCCATGGAGCGGTGGATCAGAGCGATGACAATCTCCAGCGATGGGTGGTGCCAGATGCTTGAGGATTGGTGGCCGGTGGGGGTGTATGATTGAATGGATAGCTGATAAAAACAATACAATTTAGTTTCAAAGAAAAAAATTACAATCCTGACTAATCTCATGTTTTAGTAGGGATTATTAATCCCATATGTGTGAGATTATTATCCAGTCCAAAATAACCACAAATGTGGGACTTGGATAAATAATCCTCGGCCCAATCCTAATATTAGCTAACAAACAAGGCCTAAGATTGAGTTAGAGAACGTACTTAGAACTAAGGAACGTATTTAGAATTAATAAATTAAAATAAAAACATTAAATTATATGAAAGCTTTAATCATAACATAGTTTTGTTTTATACTATAACATGCTAAAGCTTTACACGTAGCAGTCAATGTTAGAAATCTTTAATTTAAACATTCTTAATTATACAGAACCCTAAAATATCAATATCATAGTCCTAGGATCATATCATGCTGGATTATCAAGAAACTGAATTAAAAAATAAATACATGTATCCATAGAAGCAACTATTAACTCTTGTGTAAAATTATTGTGATAATAGATGAACAGGCTATTATCTTTCTCAATCAAATCATCTGAGTTTTTCAATGGGTCTTTTTCTTCTTGATGAGGAAAAAAAAAAGCTAACAAAATGATTTGATGTCTTGAAAACCAGAAACTATGATGCTTTTGTATACTTTTCTATCAGGATCCCATAAACCTAGTTGGATTGGTATTGGTTATTCACTCATTAAACCCATATCGGTTAGTAGTCTATAGGCTTTTCATAAATAGATCACTTAAAATAGTTTACTATAATTAAATAACTATAATATAATTGTTACATTTAATATGTTGCCCACAACCTAATGGGACACTTAAAATTTCCTAACAATCTCCTACTTAGGCTATATATAATTCTTAAACAATTATATCGTAAGTTCCTTAGGCGTGTAGCTTTATGCTATTTATATTTATACTACATTTTAGTTTCAATATGGTTCATCTCCTACATTAGTATGGAATTAAAGCAGCTTTCGTCACATAAAATCATAACTAAACCTACAATATCAACATATTCAATGGCACAGTTCAACTATAAATGAGTAGCATGAAAATTACATGCAATGTAATCTTCAACATTCCTATTTCTAACTGGTCTTATTTTAGTCTTTAATAAGATCAACCCAAAATCTTTAAACACAATACAAATAACCACATATAGAAAATAAACAAATTCATAGATAAACCATAAATCATCAACTTTATTATGTAAAAAATCAAAGCAAACATATAAATGTTTAAGTAAAACATAGAACATCCAAAGTTAACTCTCACTAAACCAAAGTATTATCAAATAAACCCCATATGAGAAGTGTACTAATGAAAGACCTTAGGTGGTAAACCCTTGGTTAGCAGATCTGTTAGCATAGAGTTTGCCATTTTTTTTAGGACCTATTTTGTAAAAGCGATGGGTCTTGACGGCTTTGTGTTTTCCATCGTAAGGAGATCGAAATAATATATTTATATACTTAAAATAATAATCGGATGAATTAGAAATTAATGCTCAAAGTGTATTTATTGACATTTGAATTTTGTTGAAACGTTTTATTCTTCCTTTTTCCCTTAGAAACACAAACAACAATGCTTGAATAATGGACCAACGCCTGCTAAAAATATTATAGATTGTTGCCCGCCATGTCCATGTTTGTGCAGAGGGTGAAAAAAGCCAATGGCATACGGTAGTACTGCCGGGACCCCAGCCCAATCCACTTCAATAAGCAATTCATCATGACTGTGTATCATCTAACTAATCATTCTAATGAGCATAACAACGTTGTAAACAAAATTATTAGAAGTGTTGTATTTTTATTTTATCTCACATCATATACGCTTTTCTTTTCTTCTTTCTTCTTCTTCTTCTTCTTCTTTTTTTCCAATACTTCTGATTGTATGCTATGTTGCTCTGGTATGTATTTTTTATCTATTAGTAGCTCTTGGTATTTGAATACAAGACTTGGACCAAGTGCAATGGGATGGGGAATCATCATGCATTATTATTAGACAAATTGCAGGTCAACTTGCACAGACAGCCAACATGGCCCCATATATTATTCATTGCTATATGATCTTACGAATAGGATCATCATTACTTCATAATGGATTGGGATATTCCTTATTTTCATTTCACTTGTCTTTATTTTATTTTGTGAATTACTTACTTTGTTTTTTTCACACCCATGCGTTCTTCACGGATGGCAATTTTGGAGCTCAAAAGAGAGATTTTCCCTCAAATCTAGTTAATGAATTTTGGGTAAATGTCATCGCACATGGGACGTGTCTTTTGAGGACATTTTCAATTTTCTTCTTGGATTTTGTTAGGTGTACTTCTGAGATAAAAACGGTGACAAGGGCAGGGGCCATTCTATTTTTTTTTTTAAATATAGTTGTTTCAATTTTAACATGGTAGATATGTACATAAATTAAACTTGAATCCCCTTTTAAAAATAAAATATTCAATTTTATTAAATTTATAAACTTTAGTATAATTTTAATAAAAAAAATTTTTGGTCTCTATCAATAAATCTTGGCTCCATCACTGCTATGAAATTCACTCTTCTACGTATTGATTTGAATCAATTTTAGTTAAAATCAAAGTATAGAAGTTTTACCTTGTAACTTATTTTTTTAAAACTGTAACATGTTAAAATTTTATACTGTAAAAATCAAAAGTTTTAGTTGAAATTGTTACAAACTTAATACCAACTTGTTACCTGAATAAATCAAGCAGTCCATCACCAACTTGGCTGACATTTTTCCCCCTGTTATAAAGCCCTAAAATACAATTTCCAAAACTGATCACCTAATTTTATGACTAAAATAAAATTAAAGATTAACTGCTAAGTTTCACTTTTAGTTCAAGTGAAAGCATCAAATTTCACCCCAATATAGTGTTACTAATCTGTTTTAGAAAAACTGCATCTGCGTAATTTTAGAATAAGAGAATGGGAAAAGAATCTTAACACAATTAGTTTTGTGTCTTGGAAAGGTTCAATGTAACAAGAGAGGCATCAACTAAAGTTGAAGCGTTTCTTTGCCTTTCGGCTAGTTTTGATTACTAATCTTTTTTGTCATTAAACTCAAAGATAAAAGATAACTAAACAAAATCTCATTTTCTTAAACGACCCAAATCAGCAAAATAAAAATAAAAATTAAAATTAAATCAAAGCTTAGCTCCCACCAAGTCACCAAAAAAAAAAAAAAAAAGAGGTTTGAAACCAAAGTACAATTTTACAAAAATATCCAAATTTCCCTCCTCATTCAGGGGCATTTTCGTCTCATTGAACTGCCTTCTTCTGAATCTGAAACCCACCAGCCCACCGGTAAATATTTAAGATTTCAAAAAACTATCCATTGCCGACGACCATAAATATATAGATATACCTCTCTCACAATAAATGCCCTGTCATTTTCCCTTGCAATTAACTCCAACCAAAAACACCAAAAATTTGAGCAGAAAAACAATAAAAACAAAAACAAAAAAACAAAGAAGAAGGAAAAATTTTCCATTTGCCCGGAATTGCTTCTACTACACTCTCTGTCCCTTTCTCTCCTCTCACCAAAAACCTAACCTCCGAATCTAAACCATTAGCGTAATTTTGTGTGTATAATCTAAACCATCATCATCTTCATTATTATTATTATTATTATATTCGGCTTTAATATTGCTGGCTGAAGATTTTCGGTGATTTGGTTATGGAGTTTGAGCAGCCGAGGCCGGTCAACCTGGCGATGACCTTCGACGAGGTCTCCATGGAGCGCAGCAAGAACTTTGTCAACGCTTTACAGGTTCGGTTACTTCACACGCGCGCTTAAGCTTGCCAGTTTTCTCTCTAGGAGTTTTTCGGATCGGATCTGATGCTAATTGTTGTTTGTTGGCTTTTGGGTTAATTCATGCATGGTTTTTTATATCGACTTTGCGCTTCTTTTTTTTCGGTTGATTTTTTCTTCTGCTGATATGCGTTGACTTTTTGGTCTGTATTTATGTGGTGATGGTTGTGTTTTGACTCTTTGAACTTAGAATTTGGAGATGAAAAAATGCGTTTCTTTTCAGAAAATTTAATTTGGGAACGATATATGCATGGTTAATTTGCTGAGAGTTTATCAATTAATGGTTTGCAATTAATGCTTTGTTTGTATCGTTGAGATTCTTTAATGTCTTCTTAATGATTATTGTGCATGTTAGATTTTGATTCTGCTCATGGTAGTTGTTGGATTTTGGGTGTTGAGGCAAGAATCAGAAAGTTGTAACGGTATTTTTTTTATTTTTGATTTTTATATTTTTCCCCTCCCTTGAAATTTGATTTTCTTTCTGTTGTTGACATGGTTATGCTGCCCAGAGCATCCATTACAGTTTGATTCTAATGCCATGTTTTATTGCAGGAACTCAAGAACTTGAGGCCTCAACTATATTCTGCCGCAGAATATTGTGAGAAGACTTATCTTCACAACGAGCAGAAACAAATGTAGGGTCATCTTTATATATTGCTTGATATTTTCTGTTAAGAACTCTATTTACCTTTCAATTTTAATGAGCTGTTCTAGATGATTCTGCTTTAGTACAGATTATACCGAAACATGGGTTCTGCCACGCTTAGTCAAATGACTCAATGCTCTCTTAGGACACAGCCAAATTTCTTGATTTTATACGAAAGTTTATCTTTGTGTGTTTTTTTTTTGACAAAAGTCGCTTCAATTATGTAATAGGGTACTGGACAACCTGAAAGATTATGCTGTACGGGCCCTTGTTAATGCAGTTGATCACTTTGGCACTGTGGCTTACAAGTTAACCGACCTTCTTGAGCAGCAAGCGTCGGACATCTCAACCATGGAGCTCAAAGTTACTTGTGTAAATCAGGTGAGTTCTTCACATTTGTCTTTGTTATCATCGAAGGAATACCAAATGGACAGAGCTGACAAGCTTCATCTTGTGAGATCAGCAACTTCTTACATGCCAAACATACATGGATAAAGAAGGTATTAGGCAGCAGCAATTGTTAGCATTGATTCCGAGGCATCACAAGCACTATGTTTTACCAAGTAAGGTTAAATGTTATTAACTTCATATAGGTTTCACTTTTTGATCAATCAGATCATTGACATGGTTTTCCATCTTTCCCTCTCTCGTTAATTTGTACCAGATTCTGTCAATAAGAAGGTGCATTTTGGTCCACTTGTACAGACAGATGCTAGGCAAAACAATTTTCAAGCTAGAGCTTGTCCTCAGCCTTCAAGTATGTAGTTTTCCAGTTGAGCTAGTTATTCACGTTTTAGTTCTAGCTAATACGTGTTTGTCTCTGTGGTTCACGTTGTTCGTTTAATAGTCATAAGTTGGTTAATTAATTTCTATTACCCTGACATGTTATATCAGGCTCTCCTGCATCAAAAACACTTTCATGGCATTTATCCTCGGAAACAAAGCCCACTTTGAAAGGGGCTTCACAGGTTCCAACAAAGTGAGTAGAAGTTGTCATTCAATTCTAGTGATGTTAAAGTTCCTTTACTGTTTTTGTTTTCTGATGTTCATGCTCCCACCTTGTTTTGAAGAATTATAACTGGATATTTTTTAATGTGCAGCAGCACTAAGGACGCAAAAAATTCAGGAAAAACCTCTGGGGTTTTCCATCTTTTAGGTACGTAGTATCAGAGTAAATCTATTCCAATGAGCTAGCGTGGTTTCAAATGGGCTACACAATTGGACAAGACTCCGGACCTCTGATTCCTAAAGCTTGTTCTTATGTAGATGACGAAGAGTATATTCCAAGAAGTGGAGCTCCTGCTTCTATGCAAATTTTAGGTGCCACTCGCATGGTAATGTCTACTAATTTATACTGAATTTGAGAAATTAATATTAGTGGAATAGCTTTTTTCCAGTGCGCTAGTTCTTGTGTTCAATTGTTTAATATGGTAGATGTTAGTACTTTAACCACACTTTTTTGTCTTTAAATTCTGCCTTAGTAACAGAGAAAATCCAAAGCTTACTGTATGAAGTCCCTTTTCTGCAGGATGTGGTGGAGGGATCCAAACCTTTGACGGCATTCAGGTCGTTTGATAACCAAAATCGACGTGAGATTGTTCGTGTCCCTGTGCGCAGCAAAAGTGTATTGTCAGCTTTCTTTGTCAAACATAAAACACCAAAGCTGAAAGCTGGGCCTGTCTCGTGAAATTCTAGGTTAATCAAAAGTCAAAGAAAACCCGTGGTAGCCAACACCACAATTAATAGATGGTGGATTCTATCCGTGAGGGCCACTCCGTGAGACCCATCTTTATGGGACCTACCTGCTATTAGTGTGTGGTGTTGGACACCACTGGTGATCTTAGCATTGTTCATTGTCGATGGATTTACACCCTACAAGCGTGTTGTCTGCATGCCAGTTATGCCTTTTGCATATCAGCCATTTTCTGGCAAATTAGCACGTCAACATCCTTCAAACCTTTTTTTTTTTTCTTTTTCTGTACCCAACCCTTCTCGTCTAGTTTGAATGCTTAATAATGAGAAAGTTGTGCATAAAGTTCTGTAATATTCAATGGCCAAGGTTGGTTTTGTTGTTGGATGTTAAGCCCTGATTAATGATTGAATTAATTTCCTTGTATATGGTACATCCACTGAATTATACTCGACTACCTTTTGTATGTATGTAAATATCTTGGTCGTGATTGATCAAAATGATTTTTGTTGATTAGTTCTGATTGATGGTGATAAATTGTCGATCACAAATACCTGTTTCTCAACCATTAGTTTATAAAGTTATACAGTTTAAAGTAAATGAAGTGAAAAATTCAACTGGAAATAATGACATGTCTCCATTAAATATTGTGAGTCTCCTTTATTATAATTCGTGCAATCGTTTTTTTTAATTGATGTTGTCGTTTTTCTTTTCTGCAAGATAAGAACGGTGTCGTTTGCTGACAAACTGTCCCCTCCCTTTAATTTATTGCGAGCCGTTGGATCTATCCACTGGCTGTGAAGCATCACTGCGCTTCCACACCGACCAGCAATCCCTCCAGATCCGGATCTCATTTTTCCTTTCACTCCAAAATTTCAACCCAATTGCCACACCAAGGTCCAATTTCCAAGCTCAATTTCTTCAGTTCACAAAATGCTTCATCAAAATCGTTGATCCAAAAATCCAATCAAAGATTGTCGTTTCCCCATTTTTCTCAATCGTAAACAATGTCGTCGTCGTCGTTCTTGCACCAGAGACCCATCCAGAACCCGCTGTCTACCCCATACCCACTTTCCCCTCGCTCCTCGTCTTCCTCTCAGAGATCCTTCTCTCTTTTCAGCCCCACGGCGCTTCTCGTCCTCCTCTCCCTCCTCGTCATCCTCGGCGTCTTCTTGCCCTGGGTCGGCTTGCCGGAGGGCCTCTTCTCGACCACCGTCAAGCCCTCCGTCTCCAAATGGCGCTCCTACACGCTCTCCCAGGCGGCGTCGTTCGTGGCCAAGAACGGCACGGTCATCGTCTGCGCCGTCAGCCAGCCCTACCTGCCTTTCCTCAGCAACTGGCTCATCAGCACTTCCAGACAGAAGCATCAGGACAAGGTTCTTGTCATCGCCGAAGATTACGCGACGCTCTATAAGGTTAATGAGCTTTGGCCTGGCCATGCCGTTCTTGTCCCTCCCGCTCCCGATTCCCAGACGGCTCATAAATTTGGTTCACAGGCATGGTTTTGCTTAGCCCTTAAGCTTCATCCTTATTGTTGTTGAAAGTTGGCAAATTGAGGTTCTTGGAATGGAGGCAGGATTTTTTTTCTCTTTGAATGCTCTTTTGTGTTAGTGTTCTGTTTACATGATTAGATTACATCGCCTAGATTTATTAATTTAAAAAAAAAAATTTAATGACAAGCTCAAGCTCAGAGACTGAGTTTGGAATGGTGAACTGATGTTATATTTATTAAATTCTTCTTATAAGTCAGTTGTTTCCCTTGATTTGTGTTAGAACACAAGTTTTACTTTGTTAGACTTCATGACCTTGCTTTCCGATTATTTATTTATTATTATTATTTTTTAATGCCAAGCTCAATCTCGGAGACTGACTGTGAAATGGTGAACTCATGTTTGATTGGAATATAAACACAGCCACATACACACATATATATTGCGAAAGACAAATAAATTGTTTCCCTTGATTTGTGTTAGAATGTAAGTTTCATGATATATTTTCTTTTGTTTTGATTCCAATAGATGAAGACTTAGAAGAAAAATATATGGTTTTGTATAGGTGTTTGCTCTTGTATATTGCTAGAGTATTTTTGTAGTTTATTGTTTCACTTGGTCTCTCTAAGATCTCACACACTGCGGTCCTGCCTTTGAAATTAATGCCGAAGTTTTTACCTGTTTTTTTGTATAGGGATTCTTCAATTTTACTTCCCGAAGGCCACGCCACTTATTGCAGATTTTGGAGCTTGGCTATAATGTTATGTACAATGATGTTGATATGGTCTGGTTGGCGGATCCATTTCCTTATTTGGAAGGGAACCATGATGTCTACTTTACAGATGATATGGCTCAAGTAAGTTCAGTGATTTTGCCTTGACCGTTTGAGCTTGGATATTTATGGAGATTAGGTCAAACATCCATGAACAAATGCTGAAATACTTGCTTTCCCAAAATATGCTTGAAAAATGTTTACTTTTTCTCTTTTCATTGAATGGATGGGAAGTTTTGCTTACTGTGATCGAGTTCGTAAATATTGATTGACAGCTGAACTACAAGTGCTACTCACTTGATAGTGGGAACATCAGGGCACTGGATCACCAACTAGCACTACATCACCAAAAACAAAATTTTTGCATATTTAGCTCTTGACATGAGCTGTTGATTTCTTCATGATTATTATCCATTACTGCATTAATGATTCCTGTTTTTGTTTCCTTGCCCCATCAATTAAATTCATTTTTGCATGCCAGGTGAAGCCTCTGAAGCATTCTCATGAGTTGCCCCCTCCTGGGAAGAAAGGACGCACTTATATATGCAGCTGCATGATTTTTCTACGCCCCACAAATGGAGCAAAGCTAGTAATGAAGAAGTGGATTGAGGAGATGCAAGCACAGCCTTGGTCTAAAACAAAGAAATCAAATGATCAGCCTGCTTTCAACTGGGCATTAAACAAAACTGCTGGAGAGGTTTTCGTCTTTTGCCTTCTTGATTTTCGCTGCCTTAGTTTATGCAGACTATGCAGTAACCTTTCTACAGGACTTGAGAGCCACTATCTTCACTGCATTCTTTTATTCTAAGTAATTTTTATCTGGCTTGTCCATAGAATTGAATCGAATGAGTTCAAGTTGGCTTTTGTTCTAGGTGTAGATGGTACTCTTTAAATGGAGTGTAAAACTTTCAACTTTGAAAGTTTAGTCTTTTTTGCATGTCCTTCGAAAGTTTTGTTTGATCTCTTTATATGGTCTTCAACAGCACGATAATATTTGCTGATAACCAATGCAGGTGGACCTTTACCTGCTTCCCCAGGCAGCGTTTCCGACAGGAGGATTATACTTCAAGAACAAGACTTGGGTTCAAGAAACTAAAGGCATGCATGTCATAATCCATAACAACTATATTACAGGTTTTGAGAAGAAGATTAAGCGATTCCGTGAATATGGCCTCTGGTTGGTAGACGAGCATGCAGATGAGTCTCCCCTTGGCAAATTAGGAGATTGAAAGACGTTTTGTAATACCAGTTTCTGTACAAGAAATCCTTTGGAAAAAGCCTGCGTCAGAATGGTTTCTACCGTTCTGCTTGGCCGTTCCGTCCTGAGTTCCTGTCAGATGGCTGCTGGAGTGGATTTTATGAAAGGACAAACCGCCGCCATATGACACTGCGACACTGAAGGCGTTGTCCTCGTCACGGCTTGGAAATGAAAATCAACCATGAAAACGACAGGATATTTTTTAAAAACTCGTTAGATTTTTTTCAGGGATCAAATTCCCCTTGGAACTATTCCAGTTAAATGTACTCGTCATAATGATTTTTCTTGTTCAATCACCTTTTTTTTTCACCACTCTCTCGTGATTTTTTTTTTTTTTTTCAGAAGCTTCTTGTTTAGAAACTTTCTTCTTGGAAATGGGGGACCCTCGAGCTTTATTGGTGTAAACTTATTCCCCATACCTAAATGTTAACCACTGCAAATTATATTTCCGAATACCTTACGGTTTACAATTTTATATGAACTTACAAACGAAGGTAATTAAGGGATCCATTTGTGTTACATAAAAATATTTGTGTTACATAAAAATTTAGAAATGTCTACCGAATGAAAGTAGTCCATATGTACAAACATATATATACAGTACTGATATAATATTGTATTCAAAAGTTTTTTTATAATGTTTTATAGCTTTTGTTTTTCATTTTTTGGTTCTTCCTCATTGCAAAATAGGAATGTAGAAAAAATTAATAACAATAATTATCAAGGAGGTTAAAAATTTTGGATTATTTGTATTGTAAATTAAAGGATTGAAGAGTAGCTATATTACTTGGTCATTCAGTTGTTTTTGTTTTAGAACGGAAATAGTAAAAGATTATTAAGGTATATATTTAGAATAATACATGTTGATTTTTAAAGATATTTAATATAGATTAGTAAATATGTTTTACCTTGTAGTCAACCTTTTTGGGTCCAGTGTTTTTGGATCTATTGCTGCGGCAGCTAGTAGTTGTGGTAGTAGTAGTAAAGGCTGGGCATCTTCAAAGATTTTTGAAACAACTGTATTCATTTGTGCTCCTCTTTGTTGAAAATAAACTTGAAAGATTTTTGTTTGTCCTCTTAATTGATCAATTATTGGTGGGATTATAGATGGATTAGTAATTCCTTGATCAATTGTTAATGTGCAGCATGATGCTTTGATCGATACCTGTGCAGCTCATCCAAATATGGTGATGTCCATGTGTCCGGTATTATCTTCGATTTGTGTGTTTAATTTGTACCTGTAATATATATGATAATAGTTAATTAATGTAGTATGTTGTTTATTATAATAAATAAAGCAAATGAATTTTAAGAACAAATTGTTAGTAAGTTTTATTACCATAGATTGGGCACTGTGCTTATGTTGCCATGATTATCACACCACCAATCACTACCTGCTTGTTTTAACTGACAATAACATCTGGGACATGAATTGTAATACCAACCTTAATCCATGGAGAATCGAGTTATTGCTTCTTTTACTATAAATTTGGCACTCTGTATAAATGAGGAAATATTGTTAGTTTGGGTGATGAAATAAGTAAGCTAACTTTTAATAATACTAACCTAATTGTTTTCTAGATCTAATGCTATTAATTCACTTATTGTTTTTCTGTTTTTTAATTTTGTTCTTCAATTGATTGCATTGGTTTTGATGTTGTTAGGATGTCAATATTTTGAGTTTGGTAGGAAAATCTGTGATGTAAAAGTAAAAATAATTAAATGAAAGGGTAATAAAAATTTTTAAACATGAAGCAAAATATTTTTTTTTTCGGGTGATTTGATTTTTTTTCATTACCTTGTCTTTAATGTTGTCTACGGTATATATGGGTCAATATAAAAGATTGTTGTCACCATACTTGACAGATGTGGATTTCCTATAATTTCAACATTAAATGAATTAGTATTTTGTTTTAGGAATTGTGTTTACATGTGTTATTGTTATGATAAAGTTTTGCAAAAATACCTAGACATTGCTTCATTGACATTGATGCAAAAGCTGCTACAACTGGTCCCTGAATTGATTTCAAAACGTTTTCATCAAATTATTCTACTTTGTGTCCCCATAGAGTGACTTGTAGTTGTTCACTTCTGTTGAAAAAGTAAAATAAAGAAAGTTAGAATAAAGAATTTTAAATGGTGTAAAAATATTTGGCCTTTCATTGACAATTTTTTAATATAATTTTAATAAAATGTGCATAAAATTTATTTACCTTATGTTTTATATCATTATAGTGCATCTTG
This sequence comes from Artocarpus hirsutus, assembly GCA_946598075.1. Taxonomy (NCBI): domain Eukaryota; kingdom Viridiplantae; phylum Streptophyta; class Magnoliopsida; order Rosales; family Moraceae; genus Artocarpus; species Artocarpus hirsutus. Next base: position 36,220 of record CAMOHE010000045.1, read on the forward strand.
GGGCTGTCTTGTTGCTGATGTTTGTTTGTTCAATTGCTTGGACACTTTCTAAGATCCTAATAACATCTGGCATCAAATAAATACAATGCATTATAAATATATATTGATAAATTAATAATGTTTTTAATTTATTGAAATGAATAATAGATATTACCGCTTAAGATTTCAACGATGTCAATTCTTTGTTGTAACTGATCAAATTCAATAAAATAAAATCTATGAAATGAAACATGTGGTAGTTCTTCTGTAGCTAGAGTGAAAATTGTTGCCCGTGTAAACGGAAGCATTGCATTGTATGGTACAATTTTGTATTTTGGCTTGTTTGGACTAACAAATAAGTTGTTGATGCCATATATTGTATTTAGCTGTTTTTTTTTTTTTTTTGAGAAATTATTTCTAAATCACGCGGTCAAATTGATCTTTGAATTGTTTCATGCTGCAAATAAGAAAGATAAAATAGTTAGTTATTTGATAAGATTCAATATTAAGTAAGATGATAAAAAAATAGTCTATATAAAAGTTGTTACCTTTTCATCAACTAAAAGACAGTCAAGACTCATCAAACTTCCTATCATGAAGTTATTCTTGGTCCATAATCTACAAATTCTTGCTCTGATAGTCCCATATACCTCACTTGGTGTTAGTCCGTGAATGGGTGTTGTAATTTTCTCTAATTATCGAAAGTAATAAACAATTTTTTAGTATATGAATTAATAACTTTATAAAATTTGTGTCTAAGTTATTATTAAGTTAGTATTTTTTCAATTTTAAAAAAATTTATTATGTACATTTTCATGTGATATTATGTAAAATTTCTTTGTACACAATGTTTTTTATGTCGTTTGGATATTTATTAATTGAATCTCATGTTTTCTGTTCATCTTAAGATTCAAAAATATGGCTATCAGTAAGAATTGTTTATACTTGCATCTACTAAATGTTCTTTTTTTCTTGTAGGCATAATAGGTAAAATTTATCAAAAATTATCACCTAACACAATAGTCATTCCACCAAATGGTTGATCTTTTAAATCTTTAAGTATTCTATCCAATGCTTCAAAGCAATATTTATTACTCATAGGTGCTTCATCCCATAATATAAGTAATATTTTTAATTAATTTCACCAATAGAGTACCTTTTTTGACGTGACAGGTAGAAAATTTATTGATTGATAATGGTATTCGAAATCTAGAATGTGCAATTCTTCCTTTAGGTAATAATAATAATGCTACTCCACACGATGTAACAACTAAGACAATTACATTATTTGATATGATTTTAGTAATGATTGCATTCTACAAATATGTTTTTCTAATTCCTCCGTAACCATATATGAAAAAAAGATTTTTTTTCCATGATTAAATTATTCTAAGATTTGTTAATAGATATATTGTTGTTCATCATTTAAATTTTGTACTAATATAATATAATATTTTCGTCTTTTAATTTATTTATATTGAATTAAGTTTCTATCTTAAAAGCTTATAATTTAGATCATCTTTTCGCGATCTCGTAGGAAGCTGTAAATTGAAATGCGTTAAAGTTGATGAATTTAAATTTCATATTTTTTCTAATTTATATAATACAAAATTACATAATTCCGTTTCAGATATTTGAAATTGGGGTTGTTGAATAAAGTTTTAATTTTATGTAAATATAATTTGTCATAAGTTTCTAATGCTTTTCGAATAATTTTATTGGATTATTTATATTGTAAATAATATAATTGTAACGAATAATTGTTGTAATTGGGATGATGTTGACCAAAATAAAGCTTCTAATATTGATTCGTTCCATTCTTTATCATCTCCCAATAATTTTTGGATATGTTATATTATCTTCGAAGGCATTCATAACTTGTCATACCTTTTTGATGATTTCGTAATAATTTTAGATAGTACAGCTCTCCAAAACTTGGGTACACATAAAAAGTTTTATGTCATGTTTGCCTAAGAGTCCAGTTTTTGTATTTGTTGTTCCAAACATATTCAGTAGGAAATTTGGTACAAGTAAGTTCTGTGGCTTCGATATCACGTTTCTTAGTTTCCATCCATTTTATTAGAGTTGTCTTATGAATTCCTGGTTGTTTTATTATGTTAGTGAGACGTTGATCTGAGTAAAATGTTACATTTTGCATATATGGTAAACAAATTGATAGTAGTTGAATAGTTGAAATTCTATGATGCATTGGATATTCATATAATCTCCACATAGCTTCATATGGTGTTATGTATCAACAATTGATATAATTTTTAATTTCGTCTATTTTTTTTATTAAAAATTTGTCCAAATCGTTTTATACATATATTATCTTCTAACACTGCTCTTATTCTAACATGTCCTTTTGTTAAATTTTTGAATAAATATTTTATAGATATAGATTGTGAACAGATTTCAACATTGATATGAGCATAAAATTTTAAACATAGGTCTTTGTTATAAATGGACTACAAATCTATTATCTAATTTAGAATACTTTCTTTTTCTACATAAAAAACTGTATTTCTGCATTTGTAATTAACAAATCCATTTTCTTCAATGGTTGTTTCATTTCTGAATTGTTTGGGAAATTTTTTTGAGCATTATGAGTTTTTCATATATAAAACATTTGTTTTGACAATGCTACATAGTCCATGCATCATAAACTCTATCACGATGTTATACTTTAATGGATTTTTTTCGAAACAGGTATTTCTGTAGAAATAAAATTGTCTATATTTTTATGGTTCATTTAATTTTTCATCCGAGTGAAACCAAAGCAAAAAATGACAATATGGTAAGCCTCGTTTTTAAAATTCAACCACATATAGATGTACAAAATAAAAAAAAAAGGAAGAAAAAATAAAATTGTGTTAGTTTTTTATTCATGTTAAACGTAAATAAGCATTTTTAATTAATGAGATAAAATTAGTGCTACAAAAGTAGACTAACATGCGATAATTGTTCCAAATAATGTTTTAGTTTTAATAATGGATAAAATATGATCTAATTTCATTTGAAAATTTTTGTGATAAAATCTAGTCTATCTTCGCGTTTTTGACTTGGAATTTTAGTAAAGGCTCTAGAAATTTCAGGCCATTTGAGATTGCATGTGAATGTTATGAATAAATCTGGATTTCCATAGTGTTTATAAATTGCCATTGTATCTTGATAATTTTGAATCAAATATCTAGGACTTCATGTGTGGTTGATAAGGAGGATAACTCGTTTGCCCATTGATTGTGTATTTGTGTCTCCTCTGATAATAGCATCTTAAAAATCTTGATAAATTTCAGATCTTAATTTTTTTTGTCTAATGTATTCTAATCAATATTCTTCTATAGAATCATATGCATCAACTATGAATTCTTAAAGTAATCTTCTGCCTCTAAACAGAGTATTGCCTTGGTCTTTATGTTCTTTTAATTGATAGCAATAAAATACTTTCATAGAAATTCTTTTTGTTGAAGGTTTTTTATTTGAGTTGTTTACATTCCATTTTAAATCAATTCTATAATTGTCTTCTCCGTAAGGAAATAGCAAAGGATATCGCAAAGCCATATAAGATGGATGTAATTTTGTAATTCTTTGCAAAGTGTCTTTTTTGTCTTAGATCATGATATCTTTTCTTTGTTCATATTCACCAATATCTCCGACTCTTAAAAGCAGTTATATCATTTTAAGTGGTAATTCATATTGATTGCTATCTATATATCTTTGACCTATAAGTCTTAATTTCATTGACAGAATTTTATATCCTTTTTATCTAACTTTGATCATTTGGAAAAGTTTTACTAATTCATTAGCTTCGTCAAGAATTTTAATTAAATTTTCAATTATTGATTTAGTTAAATTTTTGTACTCGTCATTGAATGAGAATGATGCCATTCGATTTTCTATTTCATTTTCTGTATCATATATATAAAGTTGTATAAATTTTGAAGGATTATTATTGATTGGTAACAAAAATCCTAATCAGATGATATATTTGTCCACTTATCTTAGAAATATATGGACCATTTGAATTTTTTATACTTGATTCTATATTGGCCTCAAAGGATGTAAATGCAAAAACGGAATTATAAGTGTGAATATATATATATATATATATATATATATATATATATATATTGCAAAAATGTGCACTTATTGATCCTCCATGATATCCAAGTAACTTATCCAGTATAGGGGGAGTTTGTTTCATCAAAGGTAGGACAATTTTTTATCTTTGTAATAAAGATCAAATTTGGGTACATAAGTATTGTTGATTCATTCATTGAACCAAAAGAGAGCACCGCAGTGTTGATAGGTGTAAGAACAGTTTCCAAGGTTAAGAGAATTACATTTTTTACTGTGATCTTGAGATGTAAATGACTACGTTATATAGATATTTACCTTTGAGGCTCCAAAAAGGCCAACATTGCATCAAGTCTAGATCGAGCGACATGTACTAAAGCAGTTTCAATATCTATATGTCTTTCACTTGGACATTCATCATTTCTAATTATAAATCTTGATCCATACATGAAATGGTGGGTCGTTTATGTTGACGATCAGGTTCTGACGATTTTCTTGTGATTCTTGTTTTATTCATCTGCCTATTTAGAATAAAATAAAATTATTTTAATATCGTGGGGATAAATATTTATCTGCTAGTTTATATATTATGAAATATAATATTGTAAAATTATCAATAAGTAATAGCAAAGATAAATATATGATGCGAATTATTTGTCTCTATTTTCTATTTTGCTCTAGTTATTCTGTTTTGTTTAGAAATAAATATATGGTCCTTTTTGGTTAAACTTTTATGAACTTATATTTTTTTTGTTAGATTTAAATTAATAGCAATTTTAGAATGCTCTTTATTGGATTACAAAGGGATTTGGCCTTGTCTAAAAAGAGCTTGACTTTTGAATTAGGTTTTATGTATTCTATAGAATATTTTTATTCAGTTTTTGTTTCAATGCAATCTTTTTTTAGTCGTGTATTTGTGTTTTGATTCTTAGTCTGTAACTTTTGTGTTATTATTTGATGATTTCATGAGGCTATTGACTTGTTTATTTTTCTTTTTGTAATCTGAGATCTATTTTCTTGAACTTGTATTTTGTATTTTTACAAAGCAGTAGCTTGTATTCATTTAAGAAGCTGCCAAGTATTTTGTCAATGTGAAAAATTAGGTGTTGGTAGAAAATAGTGTTATTCTTTTGTTTGCTGCTTAATCAAAATACTACTCATATTTCAAGACCTTTAACAAATGGAAAAATACTAAAAACAGCTAGCTTTAAAGATTTTCAAAAGTACCATAGTAGCAAAAGCAAATATAGTTATTTGCATGCTTATTTGATATGTTTATGCCAAATTCGTATATTGATTTTTATTTAATTAATTTTCTTTTTTTAGGGTGGCCGAAATGTGTTTCAACTGCTAAAAGCGAGAAATTCAAATACTTAAAAGAAGGAGAACATATATTTGTTGAAATAATTTGTCAAGCATTAAGGTTCAAAACTTATATCTTAACTAATGTTTGGAAATTCAAATAAAAAAAGTTTCTTTTCTAGTTTTAAATATTGCCAAGAATGAAACAACTACATTTTTTCCCTTAATTCTGCAATTCATACATTAAACACATAAATTTGTAGTAATCAATAATTTAAATAAAATTACATGTTTCTAATCATAATTTACTATGAACATAATAATATAAAAATTTCTACACTAATTATATATTTATACCGATTAATTTTCATAATCTAAAACATTTACTATAATCATTTACAGCATAAAGGAACTGAATAAAATTAACAAAAAAATAACAGTAATGTATGAAGGAAAAATAGATGCAATTTTCCATTTCCTACAGCTACTTGTGCCTTCATGCATGAACAAACAGATCAAATCTTTTTAATAGTTCAATTTAACTATTGAAAATACATGTGATGATAATGTTATTAATCAAATATAAAATAGATAAGAAAAACATTGTGACAAACTATATATAATACTTACCAAAATAACAAATTCAAACTATGTAAAATAATATTAAGTTTTAGAAAGGAAGAAAGCAAGCAAAGAAACCAAAAAATATGAAAGAAAGAAACAGGACAAAAAAAAGTTCAAAATAGGTCAAAACAAATATAAGCAACAATGATAGTTGTATATAAAAGTTGTGGCTCAGATATTAAATAGTGTTAGCAATATGTAACAAGTCAGTTCACATATACTTATGTAGCTACCTGAGAAAATGTTTTCCAAAGGGAAAAACACTAATGGCAGCCACAAAGAATGCATAAAATATTATAAGAAGCAATATTTGCCACATATGTTATAATATGTACATTAAGAGGAAAACAATGGCCGGAACAAAATACAAATTTGTCTAAAGACTACCAAGTAAATATTTTAGAGTTTCCTTTAAAATAAAAAATAAAAAAATTGAAGCAAACAAAAAAAATGGATAAAACAAAACAGTTTCTGTTGGGTGCTTAAAAAGAAAATCGGCTAATGAATTTTGACTAAAAGAAATAGAGAGAAATAACAAAAAAGGACAGAATAAATTAAAGGTAGGAGAAGGTAAATATATCATCTAAAGTTTTTTCCTTGCACAAGAGGAATAAAAGATCTGAGGACAACAACTAGACAATGAAAAGTAGAGAGGGAAAAAATACATAAGATTGCAGTATAGTACCTTATAAAGACTATAATTTCAAACTATATAAAATAGTGTTAAGTTTTACAAAGAAAAAAAATCAAAGGAAAAAACTAAGAATTAATTATACCAAGAGCGTAGGAAAATAAATAAGGATGAGAAAAAAAGGAATATGAAAATAATAATAATAATAATAATATTGTATAAGAACTGTAGAGAATGGTTAAGCAACAAAAACATAGAAGGAAATAAAAAGAGGAGCTAAAGACATTATTGTTTTACGTGAAATGATAAAAGAACTGAGAATAAAGGAAAGAGGAAAAAAGAATAAATCAAAGGCAGAAACGTAATATAGCATGGCAAGAATGAAAATGACCAAGAAGCCACTGCCCACAACAAAAATAAAGGAGACAAATAAGAACAAAGTAGACAGAACATACCATGGAGCTTAAAAAGATAAAGACTATAAGATGTCTCTTGTAACTGCCTAAGAAGTGTTTTTGCAAAGTCAAACACGCTAATGGCAACTACAAAAATTATGTACAATGTTAAAATTAAAAAAAAAAAAAAACACATTGTTAAAGCAAAATGACCAGTAGGGCAGCGTAGTGATAAAAATCAAGCGTTGTAAAAAAATTCTAGAAACAAGCTCAAAGGAGATAATAAAAGCGCTAAAGAAGATTAAGTAAGAAACATTAGACAAAATCTAAATTTAAATGAGATAAATATTAACAGCAATATTTGGATAAACTATATGGAACTTGATGATGTGCAAAAACATATAATCGTCATCGCTATATAGGAAATGTAATCAAATGTAAAATACGTTTGAATATATATATAGCCATGAAAAAAATAAACATAGAATCATACTACAAAAACATAATCTAAACTTGATTAACACTTATTTTAAACCATAACAAAACACTAAACTCATAAAAACACACCAACAGTAAGCATATGTAGCTATTATTTATTCATAAAAAGCAAAAAATAGATAACAAAACACCATAATAAGATTCAATACAGATTGAGGACATTTCTTGACATAAGAATAAAATCATGTATTCACAAAGAGTTAAAACAATAGAAGATATATTAATTTCAAAACAAAAAGAAGAATACGTAAATATCAGAAGCAGACAGTAACAAATAACTGAGCAATTTATTGTCATATGCAATAGGTATTATACAATTTGCCATCATAAATGAACATAGAAGAGGTTATACAGAGAAGATTAATAGTACCTGGAACTGACTTATAACTTACTTAAACAACAAAATACCAGCCACACAAATGAAAACAAAGAGTGCTTAAGGAAGGTAGTGAAGAACACAGGGCAGTAAATAAATTATAAAAAAGAGTAAATGAATTGAGAGGAAGTGAAACTGGAAGAAAAAAGCATATACAAAAGCAAATGATATGAAAAACCAATATTTATAGGGAAAAAAAGAAGCAGAATTAAAGAACATTACAGCAGTAATCATAAGACACATAAGCAACGCAATAAAACAATTTTAGTACACAAAAAAACAACATATGTTTATCAATTTCTAAAATGTAGATATTAAAATAAAAAGGAAAAAAGATAAAAGTAAAGTAATAAAGCCAAATTTCTTTCATTTTTTTCCGATAAAACAAAATAGAATGATAAATGAATAAACTTGAATCTACTCTAACAGAATTGTCAAAATTATTTTGCCTTTTTTTTTTTCGTAATGCATGTAAAATCAACAATTCAATAAATACTTATTTTTTTATTTTTTTGACCAGATGCATAATATATTTACAAAAGATGACACAGGTCATTAATCTAAACATCACAGATCATCACCAATACTATAAATGCAAGCCAAAATATCAGGGAAAAAAATTATCAACATAACTGGAACAACTCCATCTCAACAAACATCCAACCAACCTAGCAAATAGATGCTTCTGAAGAAAATGATTTCTAGACAAAATAACAAACTGACAAAAAAAAAATTGCGACAGCAAAAGAAAAAATCATGAAATACATGAGTCATAGATCAAACAAAAAGTCAAATAAAAATTTCAAATTTCAAATTGAAAAACAACCCAAAAAGATATGAGTCATTGATAAAAAAAATGAACTAAAAATTCTAAATTTCAGATCAAAAATAAGAAACTAACTAAACACACTAAGATAACGCCTAAGCATAACCCAAAGATGGGGGAAAGGAACAAACATGCAACGAAAAGCCGAGAAGAAGAGGAGAAAAAGAAATCAATGAAAAAAAAGAAGATAAATAACACACAAATGAAACCGAAAAGAAAAAAGAAAAAAGAAAAAGAAAAAACAAACTACCATAGAAGGAAGCAACAAACGAAGAAAGGGAAGAGAAATAACATAAAACATCAGCCATCAAAGGAGACAGCCAAAGCCAAAACCAAACATCAAAACCACAAAAGAGAATGAAACAAGAAATCTAAAGATTAGGGTTTTTTGGCATCAAATGACAAAGAAGCCCAGAACAAAGAGACAAGGAAGAAGCAATAAAAAAAAAAAAAAAAAGGCAAGACGATAATATAACAAAGCAAGAGGTAAGTTGATTAGAAAAAAAAAAAACAGCCAAAGCTAAAATCGAACATGCAAGAGAGAATATAGAGGTGAAAAAGAAAGAATGACGTAACCACAAAATCACAAAAGAGAAAGACTTGTTTGTTCTTTCAAAAAAATCATCTATCTATTGATGAATCATAAGACAATTTATGGTTCAAGTGGTTATGAAGGATAGGACAGGATAACCGAATTGAGTTCTTAACTTGGTCAAGTTATAGACCAATAAAATTTTTTTATATTAGAAACCCATTCGATATGAAGGGTACGAGAAATAAAATCATACATAAAAAATAGAAACCTCGAACACTCTAAAAATGATGTGAGAGAAATCTAAAGATGAGGGTTCTTTTGGCATCAAATGCAAAGAATTTTAGAACAAAAAGACAAAGAAGAGGCAATAAAAAAGGATAAGACCATAATATAACAAAGCAAAAGGCAAGATGACTAGAAAACCCCTGGCATAAACAAAGCATGGAGAAGAAAAATAAAAACAAAGCAGACAAAGCACACCAAGAAGATAAAATAACCAACAACCCACCACCAAACCAAAAGCAAAGGAGAGAACTAAGAGCAAAACCTGTAAAATACTGTACAAATTACAGTAAAATTTGTCTTTTTTTAGTATATATAATAATGTGTGTGTATATATATAATTTTTTTTTTTTTTTGCTCAGGATCCATTATAGCTAAATGTAGGTGATACTTGATGCTGGCTTGCGAAAAATCTATAGAAGGGGACAAAAAAAGGTAAAGCAGAAAAAAATTATGACATGACAGAATAGAGAAAAACAATTTTCAAAAGATCATATATTACAAAATTCAATATAACAAAGCAAGAGGTAAGTAAGTTGATCAAAAAACTTGACAGCCAAATCAATCATGTAAGAGAGAATATAAAGATGAAAGAGGAAGAACGGTGCAATCACAAAATCACAAAAAAGAAAGAAGAGTGAAATTTAAAGATTAGGGTTTTTTTGGCATCAAATGCAAAAAAGTTCAGAACAAAAAGACAAAGAAGAGGCAATAAAAAAGGGCAAGATGATAATATAACAAAGCAAAAGGCAAGATGGCCAGAAAATCTCTTGCACAAACAAAGCATAGAGAAGAAAGATAAGGGCAAACCAGACAAAGCACACCAAGAAAATAAACTAACCAATAACCCGCGACGAGAACCAAAAGCAAAGGAAAGAACAAAGAGTAAAACCGGCAAAACACTGTACAAATTATAGTAAAATTTGTTTTTTTTAGTTTACATAATAATGAGTGTGCATATATATAATTTTTTTTTTTTTATTTTTTTCCTCAAGATCCATTATAGCAAAATATAGGTAATACTTGATGCTGGCTTGCAAAATATCTATAGAAGGGAACAAAAAAAGGCAAAGCTGAAAAAAATTATGATATGCCAGAATAGAGAAAAACAATCTCTAAAAGATTATGTATTAAAAAATTGCTTGGAGGGCAATTATCCTAACCGGTGGACCACAAACGCTTGTTGAGAAGATGTGCCGCAAAAAACATTCTTAACCGGTTAAATAAAGTGTCGGCAACTGCAAGTTGCACTAATCGTGCCTGCTCAACGTGAAATCAAACTTGCAAAATTTGTCTCCTTAGCAAAAGAACAAGGGGGTTCACTCAATCGAAGATAATAAACAACAAGAACCAGTCGGACAACAAAAAAAAAAAAAAAAACTCCGATACTCGGCCCCTTTTTTCATTCAACATTTTAATGGTAATTTTTGGCTTGCGAATTTTTTTTAGTAGTGTTTAGGAACTAATTTATAGCACCAAAGTTTTAATTGCTACAATATTATGAGTTTTTATGTGTTATAGTATAAAATAAACGTATATTATAATGTAAAATTTTCATATGATATAATGTTTAAGTTTTAATTTAATTCCCATACAATCTCTTAAACGGTAACAAATCGCTATAAGAACTTGTTTGATCTTGGCAGTTGGCAGTACATATTCTCACCTCATAGTCCGAGGACTTGTTTAATCTTTGGAAGTTCATGTTATCAAATGTCATTATCCCTTCCCAAAAAAAAAAAAATGTCATCATCGGATGCACAAGTGCACAATTGTAACGTAGTGTTCAAAAAAAAAAAAAAAAAGAAAGAAAGAAAAAAAGAAAAAAAAGGGTAGTGTAGTGGTTAATACCAAAATAAGGGAGACTTGTGATGAAAGAATAGCGTCGTGTTGTGTGGGATTCCTGCTTTTCTTTTTCTTTTTTTATAATTATGTCTATGGCTCAAATTAGCAGCCTGTCAACAAATACAAAAGGAACAAACAATGCATAGTGTCAAGCATTTTGCATCACTTGTACGTTTATGTTTTTTATATGCCATTTGTTTTTGTTCCTTTCTTTACACTTTTTAATCATGCAAACCTTACAATAAAACAAGTATTTTGATCTTATTCTTTTTTGTTAATTATTGAAATAATTTTTTAATGGTATGATCTATGACTAAAAACTATTTTACATCATATAAATTTTTAATAAACACAATCATATATAAAATCTTTAAAAGTTAATTTAACAGTTAAATTAACACGATATATATATATAGAACCAAAAACATTGATTTACTCAAGTACATGTAGATTTGTTAATTTTTTTTTTTTTAAGAAACTTTCCTTACTGTGTATGGTCGAATTATATATAATTTTTTAATGACTATATATATGTATAATTTACTCGAATTATATATTACATATATATAGAGTATGTTATGCATAAATATTAAATGAAATTCTATGCCTTTTGCATTTATTTATTTTCCTGGAAAGCTGTTTGTGACTGTATCTAAGTTCCATTTAAATATTAAGAGAGTATTACGTTTTTGTAATGTCTTGTTAATTGTTTGGCAAGCGAGTATAAACCAACCTTTCAATTATAAACAGTATAAAGTTTTTATATGTTACAGTAAAAATAAAAAAATTATTTTAATATAAAACTCTTACATGTTATAATAAAAATTATTTTAACCAATAGTTCTAACCATTACGTCAAACACAAAGCCATTTGTACTGGATAGAATTTAAACAACCCCATTATTAATTGCCTACGTAGAATGACCCCTTCACTAAAAACACTGGCATGTTGTTTTGTGGGTAATGTAGATCCTTTCAATAATTAATGGTATTAAAAAAAGTCGACTGAAACTTATATTGTATTATTATAATTTACAAAAACGAACCATTGCCTAATTTAGTATTATAAACAAATTACATCGAATGAATATAATAATAACTTTAAGAAATTGATGCCAAAAATAGTAGTACCAATTGAGAGCTAATTCTTTCTTTTTTTCCTCTCTCTTTTTATTTTTTATTTTTAAAAAAACTCTTATAAAGCAACTAATCCATTCAGTAATGAACAAAACGAAAAATTCAGGGGGAAAAAAAAAAACTGCATTCGGACAATTTATTCTTACTTTCAGAAAAAAAAAAAAAAAAAAATTTCTTCCAATTAATTCGGTAATAAATAAATAAAATCTGCGGAAAATCTCATTTCAAGATCCACGTCAATGCTCTTCTTCGGGAAACTCTTACCTTCCCCAGCTCTCTCTGACCTCTCTTTTACTCTGTTCACATGCAAACTGAGAGAGGGGCATAATATTGAAATATTTCAAGAATCAAGAAACTTCATCCTCAAGAAAGAAAAACCCATTTAAGAGTTCAACTCTTTCGTTTCAATTCTTCTGCAATTCAATCAAAAACTCCATTTTCTTTGATGGGTTTAAGCTAAATGGGTTCTTGGGAAGGTGGTGGGTCTGCTACTGCTTCGTTCAACAAGAGGGACCCACTTCTTCGGTCGTTGTTTTCGTCCGGTGGAACTGAGAGAAACCCATTTTTGCAGAGACAAAGATCGAGATTCTCGAGGTTCTTTCTCTTCAAGAAGCTAGATTATCTCCAATGGATTTGCATGGTCGCCGTCTTTCTGTTCTTCGTTGTTCTTTTCCAGATGTTCTTGCCCGGTTCGGTGGTCGAGAAGTCCATAAACACTTTTGGGGACGAGGAATTCAGCTCCGGGGATTTGTTCTTCCTCAAGGAGTATGGAATCTTAGATTTCGGAGAAGACATCAGATTTGAGCCTTTAAAGGTTTTGGAGAAATTCAGGAGACAAGTTGGAGAGGTCAATCTGTCTCATGCTTTGAACAGGACTACACTTCGTTACCCACATAGAAAGCCCCAACTTGCACTGGTAAAAAAAAATTGGTTTTTTGATTTCTCAAAATGAGAATTTTCCTTTTTAATTTGTTTGATGTAACAAGGTTTTGGTAATGTGTTATTATTTGTTTGATTTCAATTCTTTTTACCTTAAAGGTTTTTGCAGACCTCTTAGTTGACTCCCAACAGTTACTGATGGTGACTGTTGCAGCTGTATTGCAGGAGATTGGCTATGAAATTCAGGTAATCTTCTTTTTCTTTCGTTTTCAGATTATTGCCTGATTTTAAATAAGAAATCTTCTTGGAGAAACTTGGATTATTTGCTCATTTCATGATTTGTCAAGAAATGATATAAACGACCCTCTTTGAAGTAGTAGGGGAATTCACATTCTTATTTAAGGAATTCCGTCAAAATGCATGATAATATTGACACTTTTTTTTTTTTTGGGTGCTAATGGTAACAAATATTGATGCAAAAAGGTAGAATCTAGCAACATTTAATGAATCGGATTAGAGTGTGATTCAAATAGGAAATCTTCTTGGAGAAATATTGGATTTATGCTGACGTCAAGATTTATCAACAAATGCTATAAACGGTCCTTTTATAAGGAGTAGGGGAATTCACATTTTTATTTAAGAGATTCAGTCGAAATGCATGATAATGTTGACACTAAAGTTTCAGTCAAAATGCAAGAAATGCTTTCTGGGTGGTTTTTTTTGGCTAGTTGACATCTTAACTTTCTATAGCGCTTCAGTCTTATAGATTGGCTGTGCATAAGATTCTTTTTTTCCCTCTTTCTCTCTCTCTCCCCTCCCCAAAATTTGATTATGTTCTGTACGATGTGAACATAATTTTACCAAATTTTAATTTTTATTATTTTGTTTATAAATAATTTTGCAGGTTTATTCACTTGAAGGTGGCCCTATGCATAGTATATGGAGAAATCTGGGAGTTCCCGTTAGCATCGCTCAAGCCTGCGACCGGGCAGATGCTACAGTGGACTGGCTAATGTATGCCCTATCTTTCTAATTTTCTGCTATTTGTGCAATTTAGACAAATTTGAAACTGTGATTTTGAACTAACTGCTACTTTCAGTTGAATTAATTTTCCTCATATCTGAAGACTATACATGCATTCTTTGCAGCTATGATGGGATAATTGTGAATTCTTTTGAAGCAAAAGCCATATTTTCCTGGTAATATTTCTCATTTTCATTCGTTAACATCCAATTTTTATACTTGCTGATTTCTTTATATTCTTCTCGTCCTTTCTATTAGCTTTAAAGAAATTAGTTTTAGAAACTGTTTTGAGGCTGAAGATTACTTAATAGGATAGAGCGTTTTGTAAATGAGTAGTACCTAGGTATGTGTGACATGGATTCTTACGATGTCATTGGTGCTTTTGGGTTATTGATATTAGAAAACTCCTAGTCACTTAAAATGAATGATTTTACTTGGTACAGTTTTGTGCAGGAACCTTTCAAGTCTTTGCCTCTTGTGTGGACCATCTATGATAGAGCACTTGCTACTCGTTCGAGAAATTACACCTCAAATGGGCAGACTGAGCTCTTTAGTGATTGGAAAAGAGCCTTCAACCGATCTACTGTTGTCGTCTTCCCAAATTATATGCTGCTGGTAATATTACCACGTAGCCTTTTCTCGTAGACCTCTACACTATCAAAATATTGTTATATAAACCTTTTATAGTTACATGTGCTTTTCTTGTCACATGGGCTGATTATAGTACTTTCTTTTTCTATGTAACTATGCTCAAAACAAATGATGTCACCAGGACTTAGTAGTTATGCATTGAGGTTGGCACTTTCTTAGAGGATGATTCTATCTGTGATTCAACAGATGATTTATTCAACATTTGATTCTGGAAACTTTTTCATTATACCGGGTTCTCCTGCCGAAGCATGGAAGACAGAAACTCTATTGGAATCAGAAAAGGATTACCTGCGTGCCAAGATGGGGTATGGTCATGAAGACATTGTTATTACCATTGTTGGGAGCGAACTTTTGTACAGGGGTATGTGGCTGGAGCATTCTATTGTTCTTCAGGCTCTATTCCCTCTTCTTAAAGATTTCTCGTCAGATGAGAATTCCTTTTCTTGTCTCAAAATCAACGTTCTTAGGGGGGATCCAACAAGTAACTACAGCTCAGCCATTGAGGTACTATTGCAAAGACACCCTGTTTTTCTACATTGTTTCTGGATAAAATGGGTCTATGCTTCTTATCTAATAATTTGGTCCTCCTTTCTTAGGCCATTGCTCTAAATCTAAAGTACCCAAGTGGCATTGTGAAGCATATACCAATGGATACAAATGCAGACAATGTTCTAACCGCATCTGACGTTGTGGTTTATGGATCTTTCATTGAAGAGCAATCTTTTCCGGACATTTTGATCAAAGCCATGTGCCTTGAGAAACCAATCATTGCTCCTGATCTCTCCACAATAAAAAAATACGTATGATTCTATTTTCTGTTCTTTGAAACACAAATGACCAAAACACATAGGCTTGAATGATGAAATTGGCAAATATAAATTTATTCTTATTGTCTTTATCATTATTTGTGGGATGTTTTTTAACAAAATTTTGCTTATCGAATTACTGGCTACTTTGGTGTAACATTCAGGTTGATGACAGGGTGAGTGGCTACATTTTCCCAAAGGGGAACGTTAAGGTTCTGTCTCAAGCCATATCGCAAGTAATTTCAAAAGGAAAGTTATCACCTTTAGCTCACAATATGGCCTCCTTAGGCAGAGTCACTGCTAAAAATCTGATGGTGTCAGAATGTGTTGAGGGATACGCTTTGCTTCTTGAAAATATTCTCAGGCTCCCATCAGAAGTCGCACTACCAAAAGCCATAACAGAAATCCCTGCGAATTTAAAAGAAAAATGGCAATGGCATCTGTTTGAACCAGTATCAGACTTGAAGAACTTGAATACAACTACAAGAAGTTACTCATTTTTGGACAATTTTGAGGAGCACTGGAACCGTACTCAACTAGAGAGGTCTGCTTCTGTAAGTGCAGCCGATGATTCTTTTGTATATAGCATATGGCTAGAAGAGAAACAGACAAAGATGGAAAATGCCAGAAGAAGAAAAGAGGAAGAAGAGGTAAGTGATGTGGGTACACTTGTTGAATATGGTGTTATGAAGTTCCCTTTGAATGCTCCTCTGAAAGAAGCCATCTTTTAAATTTTATGCAGCTAAAAGATAGAAGCGAGCAATATCATGGAACATGGGAGGAAGTATATCGAAACGCCAAAAGAGCCGATCGATCTAAGAATGATCTGCATGAAAGAGATGAGGGAGAGCTTGAAAGAACAGGCCAACCACTGTGTATATATGAACCTTACTTTGGCGAAGGAGCCTGGCCTTTCCTTCACCGAACTTCTCTTTACCGAGGAATTGGGTTGGTAAGTTGTAACTTTATTATTTGATAGCAATGCTTTCTATCCCAACTTATTTTTAAAAAATTACAAAAAATAGAGGGACCCACGTAGTTTGACGACTTATTTTTAACCAATAACAATTTAGAAGGGCCAGCATAGTTTACCATAATTTTTGATGCGTTGATACGTTAAAAAAAATTATTTTGATGATCGCAATCGGTAGTAGGGGCGTGCATAAAACCCGCTGCCTCGCCTTAAGTACCATTCCTGAGGACACCGTCATCACCCGCCTTCTTTGGCAGACGTTTGGTTTAAAAAATTGGGTGGCGCTTTTTATTTTTTTATTTTTTATTTTTCATTAATTTGATGGTTGTTCTTTTTTCCTTTTAGGTTATGCAATTTAATGTAATGTAACTCATATTATTGAATGATTTGTATTGTAGTCCACCAAAGGAAGAAGACCTAAGACTGATGATATAGACGCTTCTTCCTGTCTTTCTCTTCTCAACAACGCTTACTATAGAGACATACTTGG
Organism: Artocarpus hirsutus; assembly: GCA_946598075.1. Classification (NCBI taxonomy): domain Eukaryota; kingdom Viridiplantae; phylum Streptophyta; class Magnoliopsida; order Rosales; family Moraceae; genus Artocarpus; species Artocarpus hirsutus. Next base: position 53,549 of record CAMOHE010000045.1, read on the forward strand.
TGACTATGGTGCTTACTTTGCAATTGCAAACCGGATAGACCGAGTACACAAGAATGCTTGGATAGGATTTGGGTCTTGGAGAGCAACAGCCAGGATGGTGTGCATATGCCAGTCATCACTCTTTTTTCGTCTGTCATATGACATTTTTTAGTTGCTTTGTGATTTAGTACATTGGCCTAATTTGTGTAGGCATCTCTATCTGGGGTGGCTGAAAATGCATTGTTGCATGCTGTGCAAACGAAAAGGCATGGAGATGCGCTCTATTTTTGGGTTCGGATGGACATGGATCAAAGAAATCCTTTGCAACTTGATTTTTGGTCGTTTTGTGATGCTATAAATGCTGGGAACTGCAAGTAAAAACCCATAATACAAACTATCTTTTGCATTTTTTTTTTTGGGTTATATTTCGTTTATAAACTCTCTGCTGCTAACGTGCATGTTGTTTATAATATATATTTTTTCCTGGTGTGATATGAAAGGTTTGCCTTCTCTGAGGCCTTTAAGAAGATGTACGGCTTGAACCATGATTTGGAGTCTTTGCCACCAATGCCACAAGATGGTGACACGTGGTCCGTCATGCAGAGCTGGGCTCTGCCAACTAGGTCCTTCCTGGAGTTTGTAATGTTCTCTAGGTAACAACAGACTTCTTCACTTATTCACAACACCACCACCCCCACCCCACCCCACACCCACCCCCCCCCCCCCAACAACCCACCCCAACCCCAAAAACAAAAAAAAAAAAAAGAAAAGAACATTCTTTAATTTTCTGGCAAAGATTAAAGTTTTTTCACTTTAACAGACTTCAACATTCACTACGTTTTTTTTCCCCCTAGAATTCTTTCTGACATTGAACTGTTCCCATTTTCCAGAATGTTTGTAGATGCACTGGATTCGCATCTGTACCACGAACACCATTCTACCGGACATTGTTGCCTCAGCCTGTCCAAGGTAAAGCTTGTCAAAAATAAATAAATAATAAAGAAGAGAGAAATACCAGGTATTTTTTCCTCTAAAATTCGGATTTTGCGCACGTCTTCTTTTCAAGGATAGTACCATAAGTTCGACGTCCCTGGAATTTAGGTAATATCTTTGCCATTTATAAAAATATTCAGACATCCATTAATGCAAAAAAACTTGTGCTAGTTTTTCATCTACACAAGAATATGATAACTTCGTTCTTGAGAACGTGAGAGGGCATATTTATTTATTTATTTTTTTTTTTTCTGAAATGAATCTGGTTTCGGTTTTGCTGTGTTAATGTTAGCATTATGTGGATTTGGTTTTTTTTCCGCAGGACAAGCGCTGTTACTCACGGCTTCTGGAACTACTCGTGAACGTGTGGGCATACCACAGTGCGCGACGAATGGTGTACGTGAACCCGGAGACTGGTGCCATGCACGAACAGCACAGGTTCAAGAACCGGAGAGGCCACATGTGGGTGAAATGGTTCTCCCACTCTACAATCAAGAGCATGGACGAGGACTTGGCTGAGGAGGCGGACTTGGATCGCGCCCTCAGAAGGCGGTGGCTGTGGCCGTCGACTGGCGAGGTCGTCTGGCAAGGTGTTTTTGAGAGGGAGAGGAGCCTGAGGTATCAGCAGAAGGAGAAGAGGAAGCAGAAGAGCAAGGAGAAGTTGGATAGGATGAGGCGTAGGAATAGGCAGAAGGTGATCGGGAAGTTTGTGAAGCCCCCGCCGGAGGACGACTCGGGAAGCTCGAATACGACGGTGTTAATAGGAAACTCTTGATGAAAACATTAGACTTCATGCATGGAGTTGGCTTGTAGAAGGAATTTAGCTCATTTGATCATTCTTTTTTGGGATTTTAGTTATTTTTACACTTTTTTTTGGGTTTTATTTTTTAAGAGGGATGCATGGGATTTGTAATATGTGAGGTGAGGGGTTTTGTATGTAAAAAAGTGCATCCATCTGGTCATTGATATTGATGATGAATAGCAAAAAGGTGTATAATAGCCCATTGATTCTCAGAGTTTCTTCTGCTTTTCAATTACTGAATTAATTGGGTTATTCAGCTCTGCTTCGAATGAGGAACAAAAAGTGTACAACTGTCACTTTAAATCTTACTCTGTTACAGAAAACCACAATGTTGTGAAGCCGAAAATTAAGGTGAAAACAACAGCAACAATAAGATTTAAAAACAGGGGGAAATACCCAAAATATCCCCTCATTTTGTCTAAATTTTACTTTTGACTCCCTTGTTATGCAAATGTTCGCCTTGGTTTGTCTAAATTTTATTTTTGATTATCTTATTATGCATTTTCCAAAAAGCCTTTTCTGTGTAAAAATAATACTCAAAATATTTTTTGAAGCAATTAAATTTTTGAAACTTTCAAGATTACATTTTCCAATTTTATATTAAATATTTTAATATGATTTGACTAAAAAATTAAATATAAGAAATTTAAAATGTAAATATAAGACAATTTAAAATTTTAAAATAAATATTTTATTTAAGTAAATACTTTAATTATTTTGAGAGTTTTTAACTTTTTAAGATTGATTTTATTTAGTATCTTGGTTTGAAAACGCTTTAAATTGTATTTAGTAAGGTTAGGAAGGTTAATTTTGGTTTTTTGAAAAGTTTAATTGTTTTCCGGGTATTTTGTGCATAATTTTCATAACATAAGAGATCAGGTATTGTTATAATGAAAGGAGTAAGAGTGGATTTAGGCAAAACACACGCTTGTTTTGGGCATTAAAAAAAACACCAAAACCTTAAAGAAAACGACAATAAGTAGCAAACGACATTCTCTTTAGCAACAATGTCAGAAAACGACAGCATCTTAATCCACAAAGCTGTAAAAATTAAAATAACTGAAATTAGGAGTTCAAGGAATTGTATAGCATAATGAATAAAGAAGACACAATAAATAAATAAATAAATAAATGTTATCAGATATACAAATGATAATAAACAACATTCCCCGTAAGCAGTAGTGACGTGAAAACGGCAGTTTTATGAAAACTGAAATGATGTGAAAAGGATGCAGCTTAAAAACGGCTTCAATGTAAAGACGACAATAACTTCGAAGCGACAATGGGTCGGAAGCGGATAAAAGCTGAAAAGGACAGTTATTTATCTGTAAACGACTATGTAAACGACAATAATATAGAAACGACAATTACTTTAAAGACGACATTAAAGAAAAGGGGCAATTAAACGACCAAGATCTGAAAAGGACAATAATGTAAAAAGAGCAGTTGCATGGAAACGACAGGAAATGAAAACATCATTCAATTCAATTATAAAATTTAGAAAAACGACAAAGAACTGAAAACGCCAATTGCTATAAGCGGCAGTGATGTAATAAAAAAGAGAATAGGATAAAAACAAATATTACATCCAAATTACAAAAGACTTCGACAAAAAAAAAAAAAAAAGGAAAAGTGACTTTTGAAAAATTAAGTGTAGTAAATGTAAAGTTTTGAAAATAAATAATTTATCTACTAAACAATATAAATAATTCTTATCTATATAATAAATAGATTATAATACAAATAATGTATTTATTTTCTTATTTATAATGTAAATATTTCTTATTTACATAGTGAATGAGTTGTTTACATCGTAAATCTGACATTTATTATAAATATTTTCAAATTTTGATTTTAACTTTAAAAAGTTTCAAAAATCCGACATTTTCTTAATTCTCAAAAAAAAAAAAAAACACAGACACAAACGACATTAATAGGAAACGACAATGTCATAGGATGACAACGAAACGATAAAGAGCTAAAAACGACACTTATCCGTAAAAACCTTCACCTTGTAAGCTGTCCAATACAGTACAATCATCAGTTCGCAACAGATAGCTCGAAGATATGACACAGATCAAATAATGCTGGGAGGAGTAGATCTGAAAGGAAAAATCACCAGCCAAACGAAAAAAGATTTTTTCTTTTCCTATAAACAAAAGTTTTGTTTGAGAACAGCAATAGACAAGGCAAAACTTACAGTAAAATAGATGTTTTAACTATATCAATATTAATTTTTTAACAGTCTGTACGGTAATTTCACCAAATTAACACTCAGTAGAGAGATTTTTATTACTAATATCTTCACTTAATATCACATGACATGACAAAAATCAAAAGACTACTTAACATCCTTAAAATTACATGCACTAAACGTAGCAGCATCAGCTTTATTTATTTAACTTTAACATAAGACCCAGCTTGAAAAAATGGGTCAATTTGAAGCAATTTCAGACGCTGCTTTTAATTTTGGAACTATACCCCATTCCACAACATTACTCCTCCATACCTTGGAGAGCTCTTAACAAACGGCAACAATTGTTGAATGGCATCTGTGGCTGGAACATAGCCACTCTTAGCAGCTTCAAGCGAAGCCGGAAGCCCGACAAAGAACAGACGCGCGTTTATGGAAGACGTCCATGTATTCCACGACTTCTTCAAAGCATTTGGATTTTTTGAGAATTAAACTCACAACCACGATTGTTGTAGAACTGAACCCAAACGTAGTCAGACAGCCCCGTCGAAAGCGCGCCGTTTAGGTAGTCATAAGGAAACGGGCATTATGGAGCTGCCTTCAAGTCTTTGGCCGTGCTCAAACAGCTTTCGGGCGAGAGTGGCGTCGTGCAGCTCACGGCCTTGCTTGATGTCGAAGTCGACGCCGTCCAGAATGGCGTTGCCTAGAGGCTCGAGGTGGACCGCCCCCAGGAAGTTGTTCCAAATGTAGTCCTTTAATAATTATCATGGGTCATGGATTTCCTTTTTTTTTTTTTTTTTTTTAAAGAAATATCTCATTCTATGTTTTGATGTTTTTATTCGGCGTTCATAATATTTATCTAAAGCTATTTAAGAATATTTCTGTCCTTTTGTTATTTTTTCAAAAAAAATTTGCGAGAGATAAAATTAAAAAATGCTTTTCAAATTAAAAAATACTTTTATAGTTTTAAGAAAAAAATAATAAATTAAAAAAAGGTTAAAATTTGGAGTAAATAACAAAATCTCTCTCTTTTCTATTTTTATCTTAAAATTGAAAGTGAGATGTAAAATTACTGCTAACTTATTCCTCTAATCACCTAAAAGAGTCTCTTTTTGGTTGTTTCACTAATTAAAAAAGTTTGCAAGTCTATTACAAACCACCAGGCAAATTTTATTACAAGCAAATTAAGCAACTAGCGCTAAAAAACCTAAACCAAAACAAATCAAAGAAATTACTGACTTAAATTGATAATGAAAAACCTAACCTCAAAAATATTAAATCTCTACTATTAAATCAAAATATTATTCTAATTAACTCCACCTGAATTAGCACGCGTCGGTCAGGACGGCAGTGCTGCCGGCATTTGATTTGGACACCAACACAAGGATTGATACTAGTAGGAGGGAAAGAAACGCAGGGAAAGAACTAATTTATTAATGCCCATCTTTAAATTTTTCAGTCTTTGATCTAGTACTCAGCTTGATATACGATGATCGATACTTGGGTTAACGTAATTATATATAGGCAGATACTGATGATATATGTGATAGGTACGTGTTTTAAGTTTCCAAGCCAAGTAGAAGCGCCAAACTGTATAGTCTTCTATACGATTTCTTAAAACACATTCCCATTGATCTATCCATGTTTTTGGCATTTTCTATCCATTGGTCTACACAAATTAAAGATTCTGTGCTTGTGCCATGTATTGCATGGTTGAGCTGAAGGAGATTTCAGATTCTCGTACATATTTGCTGCTTATCCAATCCCAGATATTGTCCAACAAATCCGTGGTTCCATGACATGCTTGTTATTTTGATGGAGTGAATTGAGTTTCATATTTATACTTTTTTTGCACAAGAAGATAGTTAACAAGAAAAATGCTTGTGGGGGCAAGAGTTCTTCGGAATGATTGAGCGTAAAGGGCACTTGCATATGTGTCGTTTGAAATTACAATTAAATCTAGGGGTCAAGAATTCAACGCAAGTATTTAAATTCTCTGTTTAGAGATATGAACTAAACGTTTGTATCATAAAGTGGCAGAATCCTCAGTTAATTTACGTTTTGTACTACACGTACTAGTATGTAGAATTTCATTATAGGAATTAATATTATCAAGCATATACAGATTATCAATTAAAAAACCAGTCCTAGCAACGTTTGAATTTTGAAGAAGACAAACTTTATTATTTTAAAAAGAACAAGAATAGCCAAATTTGTCTAAACTAGAAATAGAAATTAAATTCTCTTTAAAAGACAATGCAAAAGTCTCATTTAAATCCAAATAAGCTCTAGTCTTTAACAATAATCTAAAGATTCCAATAGATTCAACTGGAACTTTATTGTCATCGCCAACAAAGATGAATCTTTCAGCATCACTTGAACGTTGGCTCCACAGGCAACTCTACAAAGACATACTTGTGTGAGTAGTAGTACCAAAATCCATCCATCAAGTATCTCTAGATACATAAGCTAAATTAACTTCAGATCAAACAAAAGCAAGAAGCTTACCCTTCTTTGCACGCCAAGTAGCATATTTGGGACACTTTTTCTTCATGTGTTCTCCCTTCTTGCAAAAGTAGCAAGTAAATTCTTCATTCTGCTTCTTTTGTTTCTTGTGTCGTAGTGTTCTTTTTGCAGCATTCTTAGCTCTCTTCTTTTTTCTTGTTGAGAGGTTGATGCTAAGTGAGCACTTTTAGTCTGATCTTGCTAAAGCCTTTCTTTGTCTTGTACAAGTGCGATATAAGCTCATTATGTGACATTTGAGCATTTCTAATACATTAAAAAAGCAATAACTTAAAGATTATGTTAAGTAAAAATATGTCACAAGGATTATTGTATAATCTAATTTTTATGATAAAGTTCATAAAAGCAAAAAGGAGATTTTTAAGGGTAAAAATCATGCCATAGTCTTAAATAAAGAGGGAATGGTATGAAAAATAAGCTAGAAAGCCTAATTATTACAACATGTGTTGCAACACTTGTTAAAACAAAAATACAATTTAAGAAAAATATTATAAAATAATATAAAATTTTTTACAGTATTAGAATAATGCAGTATAAGAAAGTATCCTAATAAAGTTATGTACTATAAAAATTACACTGCAAAAGTAATACAGTGTAAGAATTAGACAATTTAAGGTTAAGTAGTATAAAAATTAGATTGCTTAAAGTAAAGCAATATAGGAATAATATTGTTTGGAGGACATGAATGAGTAAGGAATGCTGTATAAATTCGTAACAGTATAGATAATATACTGACAGTATAAGAAAAATACTATCAATATAAATTTAGACTGTATAAAGTTAAACAGTATAGGAATTACATTAAGTGGTGGATGTAAATGAGTATGGAAGGTTGTGGAACCTCATGAATTGTATAGAAAGAAATACCAACAGTATAAAAAAATACTGTTAGTATAAATATGGATTGTATAAAGTTAAGCAGTATAAATTTAGATTGTGAAAAAATGTGAGACCCACCATGGGAAACCCAAATAGATGAGAAATTGCCACCACACTCTCTTGATGTGGCTAAATCAAATATTACTACCTTTACCCTTAATGATGCTTAAGGATGAGTAAGCATGTTTAGTCACCAAAAAAATGAAGAAAAGAAAAGAAAAAAGGGGGACACTTCAAGGGTGGATAATGTGCCACATCTCCCTTGGTGGAATTGACAAGTATTGTGGGCAATTTTTCCTTTGCAAATAAGTCTCTAGGGTGATATCTATATATAGCCAAGGACTTGTTAAAAGTTCAAAAGTTTGGTTTTATGAAATTTTTCCATTTCTTCCCAAAGAAAACCCCCCCTCCCATGGAATTCCCTCAAGAATTTTTTAATGCATAAGCCTCCAAATCATGAAAGGAAGCAAGTTTAAGTGTTGAAGTTTAGGTGGAGGTAAAAGTTCAAGCTTTTCCTTAGGGATTTTGATGTTTCTCTTAAACTTTAAGTGGCTTTTGATTGAGTTTTGTCATGGTTTTTGTAGAAAGGATATAACAAAGTTTTGAGCTTAGCAAAGGAGGATCAAAAAGCTTGGTAACGTTTAGATAAATCTAAATGTTATACTTGAAAATTTATGTTACAAACATATATGCCAAGTATTTGATGAAATGTTTTGAGCTATAGCATGTAAGATGGACATTATGACATGATTGTGTTATGTTTTATATTGATGATGATGATAAAGGAAAGAAAGAAAGTAAGGGTTTTGCATTTAAAGGTGAAAAATGGTTAAACTTTATATTTTATACAAAATTTAACTAGTTTCAAAGGAATGAGGTTTTGAGGGCCTTAGAGGCCAAATTATGTTCTAAGTAAGGTTTGAAATTTGCTAACATAATGAGGGAAACAATTTTTGTAAACGAAGTTATGTAAAATTTGAAAAGGACTAAATTGTAAAGTTTTGTAAAAATTCAACAGATATAAAAATTAGCCAAAAAATCTACTGTAACATGAAATTTCAAGAAATTTAAAGCACAAAAGTTGTAGAACTCATCGAAATTGTTAAGACTTCATGGGTAGTTTGTCAAAATTCTATTCAGTTGAGGAGTTTTAAATTTTACGAAATTTTGAGCACAAAATTTTATGACATGAAAATATTATGAAATGTTTAGAATTCGACCAAAGAGCTTTTGAAAGTTTTATTCCTTGCAAAAAAACTAAATATTTTGGTATAAAGTTGTTGTTTTTGGTCCCGAGAGTAAAAATGTAAATATCTTTATGTTTTCGACCAAAACCATAAAATTGTGTGAAATTGAGTTTTCAACAAGAAACATTAGGTTCCTATATTTATGTGGGCAGTGAGTAACCACAAGGTTTATGTTTTTAAAGATTAAGAGTTTAATCAAGTAAAGAATGAAAGAAAAACATTAAGGGCAAAAATGTCAAGATTTTCACTTTATAGGTCAAAACTATAAAGTTTTGATAAAATAGATTTTAATGAAAGAAAAACTGTTATTTTGTTTTTTTCAATATTATAAGAAGCAAAGAAATGAAAGTTGTGTTTTAAAAATGGGTTCCGAAAGTTTTCTAAGACCCGTTAAGGGCATAATGATCATTTTGCGAAAATAATTAAAACGGACCCAAAACGCCCCATGTTGGAAACGCCCCTTAGCAGGAATATTTTCATAACATGTAAGAAATGAAATGAAAAGTTAAGCAAAAAGTTTAACAAGTTACAGACTTTACAAAAAACCTATTAAGGATAAAATCGTTATTTTTGAGGACAAGGCTAAAACAGAGTTGAATACTCTGAATTAGCAAAACGCTCTTAGACGGAAAATGTTCCGTAATATGTTAAGTAATGAACCATCACATGAGACAGGAAATGTAATAAGGGATATTCAAGATAAGTAAAAGAAAAGTAACTTAGCGGGTTACAAAGTTAAGCGAAGAAAAAAATAATCCGATGGTTTACAAAGTTAAGTAAAAAGAAATAATAACCTAGTGGATTACAGAGTTAAATAAAGGGAAAGGTAACCCTGATGGGTTACAAAGCTACGTAGAAGAAAGGCAAACCAATGGGATACAAAGTAAAAAAAAGTAAATCGATAGTAAAAACAAATAATGCTATGGCAAACTCTCAAACCAAGTGACCTCTTTTTGGTACCCCAACTCAAAAATTCACGAGGAATATTGCTACAAGGCCTTATAAAATTTTTAATCACTTTATTTAGAATGTATATATTAATTACGTGTATAAATAATACATATAGAAAATAACATATTTGCTATATGTTAAAATAGCAAAATAGTATATCTAGGTTAAAACTTACTTTAAAAAATGTCATAGTTTCAAAATGTGTAGTTTATAGCATATCATGAGAACTTGAGTAATAACTTATGAGAAATTAAAAACAAAAACCCCAAAATACCTTCACCTCTTTATCCTCTATATCTTTCGCTCTCCTCTCTCGCCGACACTACCGGCCACTAGGAAATATAATATTTACCAAAAAATATTATATATACTATATAAATAAAAAATTCACCAGCGACTTCACTGAATCATCGACAGTTGAGAAATACCGAATTTATTGGAAAATACATATTTACTATGCAATACAAAAATTCACCACTGACTTCGTCAAACTACCGACAGATGAAAAATATAATATTTATAAGGAAATACCATATTCACTGCATAATATAAAAATTTGTCGGTGACTTTACCGGACTGCCCACAGTCAAAAAATACAATATTTATCAATAAATACCGTTTTTATCATGTAAATATAAAAATTCACAAGTGATTTCGCTGGATCTCCAGATCGCCTGTAGCTGAAAAATAATATATTTCACTTGACATATTGTATTATCATATAAATACAAAAATTTATCGGTGACTTCACTGAACCGTCAGCAGCCGAGAAATATCATATTTTACTTGAAATACCGTATTGTCGTGTAAATATAAAAATTCACTGGTGACTTCACCGGACCACTGACAGCTTGAAAATATAGTTTTTCACTTGAAATATTATATTATCGTATAAATACAAAAATCTAACGATGACTTTATTAAACCACGGTCGGCCGATAAATACTACATTTTATTAAAAAATATGACATTGTCGTATAAATACAATGATTTATTAACAACTTTATAGGATCGCCGACAGCCAGGATTCGATATTTATTGAAAAACATCATATTTACACATCACCTACACCTACTAAGCTACTGGTAGTTCGTTACATAGTGTATTTGGTGGTAATTACAAAACAATCACATGTGAATAAAATATTAAACAAAAACACCAACCAAAAACAAGGCAAAATATAGCCAGAACTCATTAAAAAAAAAAAAATTAAAATCCAATCTAAATAAAAAAATTTTCAAAAAACTAGATCTGAGCTAAATAAAAATCAACCGGTTTCATTTTTTATCTTTTTCCTTCATCCGTTTTTTCGCCCATTTCAGTCATCGAAAGATGTACTTGCTAACGAAGAACACAAGTACGCCTCCACTCTGTTTCTCTCTCGCCGATTGAAATCAAAGAATACAAACACAACCATGGTGCCTCTGATTAACCACTGCTTCACTGGTGCTGAACTTGACAGAGATGGTAATGACGATGGAGATCTAGGGATCGAGAATGCCATAACCGGCGCAGACAAAACGACTCAGGAGATTGCAAGGACAACATCGCTAGTTTATCTTGTCTTCGTTGATGACAAAACGAAGATCGCGAATACCCAGCCACAAATCTTAACGGATCTTGTCACAAGCTTTGGAGAGCAGATCAATGAACTCGAAGAAAGAGAGAGAAACGGAGGAGAGAGAGAAATGAGGCTGAGATGCAGCTGAGGCGGCGGCAGCGATCTGTGATCTCTAGATCCGCATTGCAAAATGGCTGGGTGGATTGGAAAAACGAGAGAGAGAAAATGAAGATAAAGAAGATGCAGATCTAGATCCGCGTCGAAAAATGGCTAAGTCGATCAAAAAAATAAAGGGAGGAGATGAGATAGAGGACTGATTTGAAATTTTAAAAACCAGATTTGATTTATGAATTTTAGGGGTAGTTTGATCTTTATATTATTTTTAAAAATTTACTAAAATTACATCTGTTATTATTTATATATTTTTAAAATACATGACATTATTTACTAATGAGTTATTAAAAATCTGAGATTTTATACAATTTCTCTTTTTTTTCCTCTCTCTGTGTTAGTTTTTTGGCATTGCCAGTAACCATTCTAACAGACAAAATAATATACTTGGAAGTTCAAGCAAGTAATTAAGCTAACCGCTGAGTGTGCAGAATAATCCAGACAAAGATAGATCCACAAAATTCTAGCTAGCAGAGGGAAAAATAAAAATAAAAATAAAAGCTTAAAAAAGAAAAGAAAAGAAAAGATGATTCCCTGCGGTGACTTCAGTTGTTGCAAGAAATGGGCGGCTAGTTTTCCTCTGGTCATTGCCGTACGCATCATCCGACCTCAAAAATTTGACACGTTTCTAAACCCAAACAGGTCCAAAAGAAAACGGATGCAGACAATTCAGCCTTGTCCAAAGGCTAATGGTCACACGTGGAAAGAGAGATCTAGACGCTTCACCATTGGATTGAGCGCGAAAGCTCTCGAACTTCTGAGACAGATTTTTTCTCTTCCCTTTTCCAGCGACTATAAAAAGGGTAACATCTGAAATCTAGCGTTTCGCACAAAAAAAAGAAAGCGCATTCGAAGCAAAGAGAAGATTTTCTTTTCCTTTTCGGGTTTGCGGACCGATTTGCGCTGATAACTGAGTCATTTGGATTTGTGGAAGCGTCAGGTGTGAAGCGACCATTTTCCGTTTCTTCGTTTTCCTTGTAATTCCGGAGATTTTCTCGAGAAAATTCGACTAGTGTAAGTTGCTTTCCTCTCATATCCTCAGTTTACAATGCTTTTCATTTGATCATTTCCTTCTTTGTTTCTGTTGTTTCTCTCTGATTTTCTAATTTGTAATTCTGGAATAATTGTGTATTTGTATTAATCATTGAAATCTGGATCTTTTTCCTTTTCCTGGAAGAAATTAATTGATATTATTTAGCATAGTTTGAATGAAAACATATTGAGAATTCAATGAGTTCAAGTAGGAAAAAATTCTGAGATTTTCTCGAGAAAATTCAGTCAAGTGTAAAGTTGCTTTCCCTCTCATTACCTTTATTTGTTTGATTTGCCTCTGTTTTGATTATCTCTTCCTAGTTTTCTAAGGTTTGATACTGGATTTATATTTTGTATTTATGCTATACTCTCTGTTTTGATTATCTCTTCCTAGTTTTCTATTCATTATGGGTACAATGATGGAATGAGAGCAAAAACAGTTTAAAGAAATGGAATCACGTTAAGCTATTTAGTTTGCCAGTAGAAAAGATAATGGTAAGCCGCTTGCTTATGAGATTGTCTACATGATTGAGGGGAAAAAAATTAAAAGCTTAAACTTTCTGAGGAAGTGGTCAAGTCAAATTACTGAAGTTGATGGGATAAGAGTACTCAAACTGAACACTTTAAGAAGTAGACAAGCTCTAGTTTTTGAACTTCTGTAGTATCTGTGGTTCTTCCTTTGTTACTGTTGTTTTCTTTTTCATTTTTTTTTTCCTTTTTAAAAAATATTTAAAAGAATGATAACCTTTTGAGCTATTTGGATACAGAGTTTAGAACGTTAACCAACCGAACATGATTTCATTTCTATTTCCTTGCAGTTTCTGTTTTAATACAGTGGGACAAAAATGATGCCTGTGTATAGATGCATGGACTCATATCCACACCTAAGAAACCAAACTGGATACCAAACTTTCCCATCTTATATGCCAATTGATCCACCAAAGTCTCCAATGGCATACAAGCCTTGGCCCAATGGCGGCGGCTTATTTAATGGCCTCCCGTTCTTTCTGCAACCATGGAAACGTCCCTAATTTTCATGGTTTCAGACCTCCATATCCTCAGCCAATGCCATCTCCAGCTCACTATTGTGGAGGTTATCCCATGCCGTATCCTGAGGCCTATCCAGTTTATTATGTGCCACCTTTGCATTATTCTGCAGAACTGCCCAGATACGAGTTTGATAAGAACATGCCTGCGAGGTATCACTGCTGTGGGTGTCCTAACCACTCTTGCCACCCGAAGGGAGAGAGCAGTTTGAGGATTGAAGAACAGGAGCCAGATGTTGTGGAGAAAAGGGCGAATGACCCGGTCCAGACAAAGAATTATCCGTATCCGGTTCTGTGGATTCCACAAGAGTATGTGAAAGAATGAAGAAGGCCTTGTGAGCCGGAGGTGGAAGAGCAGGAAAGTTATCCACGCAAAATTAACGGAGATGAGAGTAAAGTTTCTCACAATCAGGAACCGAAGATTTGGAATGGATGGCTCCCTTTTGATGTGGATAAAATGAAGTATCTGACAAATGGGGGAGATGGGAGGAGAGGTTGGGATCAGAGGAATGAGGAGCAAAAGAAGGATTTCCAGTTTCCAGTAATCTGGATGCCTTCTTATGATGGTAGAAGGGAAGAAGGTGGAAAGAAAGAAAGCAAGGATGTGAATGGTGGTTGGGATCAGAAGAATGAGGACCAAATGTGACAATTTCCATTTCCCCTTGTCTGGCTGCCTCCTCAAGACAAAAAGCAGGTAGAGAGTAAAGTTAAGGATGGTAAGGAAGTCAATGCCTCTTCAGATGTTGCTGAAAATCCACCGTATACATTCAAGTTTGTACCGATGAGGTATCCTGATGGCGCGAACAACATGGAAAATTCCAAAGTGAATGAAGAGAATATTGCTTGCAAGAATGACATAAAGGTGAAGGAGAAGACTGCTGCTCAGAGAAACATACCTGTGAAGCATGTTGATCCGTGTAATGAGGAGGAGAAATTAGAAGAAACTAAGAAAAAGGATAGAGTTGTTCCTGTGAAGCAAGCGGAGGAAACCGTTGCGAGCAAGCCTTCTGGAGACAATGATAAAAAACAATCCTCATCATCATTCAGATCATCCAAGCTACCTCCTGTTTGTCTGAGAGTTGATCATTTACCGAAGAAGAAAAATGGGAGTTCAAGGTCTCTAAGTCCCAAGAAAAATGGGAGTTCTAAGTCTCCTAGTCCTCCTGGTTTGAAAGAATGTTTTGAACAGAAATTGGAAGACACAATGAAGGCCTTGGTTCAATTGAAAGAGAACACAAAGCGGGCTTCGATTGAAAGTACTCCAAGGGATAAGGAGGTGGAGACGAAGAAAAAGGAGGCAAAAGAAATTATGGTGGTCGAGAAAACTAGTGATGCGCCTAAGGATTCTGCTCATTTGGCAATGCACACCAATGCTGAGGTATCTGAGAAGTCTATTACTGAGGAAACTGCAGAAACAAAAGAAGCTACAGATTTAGCCTCAGCTGGGAATGAGAGGAAGCTTGAAAAGAAGACATTGTCAGAAGTGGAAGCTGCTGTGCGCATTCAATCTGCCTACCGTGGGTTTGAGATGAGGAGATCGGAACCAATTAAGAAAATGAAGCAAATAGCTGAAGTGCACGACCAGGTGGCTGATGTTCGAAATTGCATTCAAGCTTTGGAGGTGTCTTCTGATGCCCAAAAAGATGATAAGCAGAAGCTGTTAATTGGAGAAACCATAATGAGACTTCTGCTTAAATTGGATACTATTCAGGTATGTCCTCTAGAGTCTAGAGTCAATTTTCTATTCTTTTCCTTTTCCTTTAAAAAAAATATATATATGTTTCGTCCTTGTTAGTATCTTGTATCATGGTTGAAATTTGATAATTCTGCCCACAGTTTGAAATCGCTGATAGTTGCCTCATAAGCTAGTAACATGTCTCCACATTAGAGAGCAGATTTAAAGAGCTTTTGCATGTCATGTGGAAGTAATTGCAAAACCTTTCTGCTTATAAAAATCATATTTGGTGTTCTAACAGCAAGTGGATGTAACGTTCAATTACATGTTTCATGTTCTAGCAGGTGTAATATGATTAGCGCTTGCTAGAATATTTGATATCTATGTTTAAAAGTAATGCTAATTTTTGTCTCACCTGTTTAACAGGGTCTGCACCCAAGTCTTAGAGACATCAGAAAATCTCTGGCAAAGGAGCTTGTGACTCTCCAAGAAAAGTTCGACACTCTCACGATTAATAAACCCAAACAGCCAAAAGAACAGGTAGGCCCCATTGAACCAGTTGAACCTTCGGAAGCCAAAAAATGCAGCTTAAATCAGGAAGAACGGAAGGAAACGGCAGGCTCTGAAAGTTCTGATATGATACAATCTAGTGGAGACCACAAGCTTCCTCCTGCAATGGATTCTAACAACATGTCCAAAGGTGAAGAAGCTTTACTCTCTCCCTCTGATAATATAGCGAATGGCCAGGAACTGCTAGTGGCAAGTGATCTAAAGCCTAAAGAAGATAATTTAGAAGCCATTATGGAACACAACGATGAGGTGAACAACAGAATGTCTGGTACTTGTGCAAAGGAATTTTTGGAGACGGAGGAAGTGAATGCTCCTGAGCTTAAGCAAGATGGTGAAGTATATGTAAAGGAAGACGAAAACAATTCTATTATGCCAGCAAACATTTTCGAAGCTATTGATGAAACACGTGCAGATGACAATCAAGAGACAATGTTGGATGAATTACTGGTAAATGCAATTGATGAAGAAGGTGATGAGCGCGAGAAGGATAAGCAAGTTGAGACGGAAAATACAACAACTTATGGGGCCATGTTGGATGAATTACTGGTAAACGCAACCGATGAAGAAGATCTCGAGCATGAAAAGGATAAAGAAGTTGAGATGGAAAATACAACAGCTTATGGGCCCTTGTTGGATGAATTACTGGTAAACGCAACCGATGAAAAAGATCTCGAGCATGAAAAGGATAAAGAAGTTGAGATGGAAAATACAACAGCTTATGGGGCTGTATCATCAGAAGTGACCTTGCCAGCTGACACTGAAGGGCTGACGGCTACGCAAGAAGAGGCAGAGATGAATGAATTGGCAGAACTGCCTGTCGGAACAATCGATGACGACCCTGCATCCTCAGTTCAAGCGGAGAAGAATGGTGATCTACTGGGCAAGGAAAGTGACTTCCAGGGCACAACCGGAACAACCTTGCCAGAAGAGAACACTCTGAATGAATTTGAAAATTCAGGTGGAGTGCTCGGGGAAAAGCCTAAAGTGGAAACAGCGGAATGCATGAAGCTTGAAGATGAGGAGAGCCAGAAGCGTCCTGCGGCTTCATTGCCTGGGGTAGGGGCAGGGCAGATGGAAGACAAAGGAGTTGAAGTGCACAATGAACGCTCATTTTTATATGAATTGGAAAAATTCCAATCAGTGATTTCAGTGGCGGACGAGCGAAGCCAAAATGTTTTGTCCGAAAACGATCACCTAGCAGCAGATACAGCAAGGGGCAAGGAAGTTCCAATTGATAAAAGTGGAGAACCAAAACATTTGCCATTATTCAATGCAGAGGAAGTTAAAGAGACCCAAGAGGCGAAAATTCAAGCCACAAATCAATTGGAATCTGCATCTCTTGAGAGGACGAACAATGTGTCGGATGGTTCCAAAATCGCCAACAACAATTTGGAGGTCTCTGCTGGGGCTGCATTTCCTCCACTGAGTTTACAAGCTGAACGTGAAGGAGAGTCTTTATTTGCATCACCAACTTACAGCCAAATGTCTACTGATGAATGTGACATGGAGGGTAAAAAGGACAAACATCTAATGGAAGAGAATGAGAAACGGAGGGAGATGGTGGAGAAATTGATTGAAGCGGGGAAACAACAGTTGAATGTCATCTCCAACTTGAATGATAGAATCAGAGACTTGGAGAGAAAATTGTGGAGGAGGAAACTAAGGACAAAACAGAAGAGATCACCAGCATGTGGGGCCTCTCGCTTGAAACGCTCGAATGTGGATGTTGAGGATGGAGCTGTTGGTGTTGCAATGTAAATAGTTTGCTCACCTTGTCGTTTTTTAGTAAACTGCTGTTGTGAGCATGTCGTTTCGGTGTGGATTTTGAGTTCCATTTACATAATCAGGTCTTTTTCTTCCTGTGTAATGTAAAAGGTAACAATCATAAAAGTAATCTTTTCAGTATCATATTTGCGTTTTGTTTTTATTTTTGTGAATTCTTTGCCACACTGATTTTTTGTCAAATTAATCTTTGGCGAGACATCTGCTACGTACATGAAACATGCAAAAGATGCAAAACTCGTTTAACTTCCTTTTCTCGTTTCAACGACAATGTGTTTACATTTTCCCATAATTCATGTTGGTATGTGTGAAATGCTCCTAACGAAATCTTGAAGTTTTGTGACACTAAAATGGCCTCGGTATGAAAAATTAGAAATCGTCTTTTTTCTTTTTTTTTTCCTTTTGGGTGGGAAATTCGTCTAAATCTTGTTACATATATAAAATATATTTCTCTTTTTTCCTCGAGGAAACATGGTCCAATTAATATTGGGAAATAATAAAATAAATTAATAAACCTTCCCTTTCAAAAAAAACAAAAAAAAAAAAGAGAAAAGCAAACCTTATTATGGAAAAAGTAATTTTGCATTATTGGTGGAACGATTTCGCCATTGGATTTAGATATTAAAGTTATGATTTGTAGTTGTATACGTTAAAAAATTACAAAGTATAGTAAAAAATTACTTTCGGTTGCATATTAAAAAGTTATAAAGTTAGTTAATCCAGATGGTTAAAATACTTTGCGAGCAAGTGTAAAATTATATTAACCGCGATAAAAATTCCCAAAAGCATAGTAAAATACATTGCAACTAATAAACAGATAAATTCCTCATTGACACACGGCTAACGACTTGCTATCTGGAAAGCCATGTGTGGCACTGAAAATTAACCCCCCAAAAATATCAACGCGTTAACAGCTGTAATCCCAAAAAACTGCCATTTCTCAACAACACGCCTTCTTGGTTCTTGCCTTTTCTTTCCCTATTCCTTCCTTTCTTTCCTATTAAGAAAAAAAAAAATTATGGCAACAAAAACGAAAAGGGATGTAAACTTTTCTTTCATGTAAACCGGTATGGACCACCGGCAGTGCCACTCATTATCGAAGCCAATCAGGAACGTCAATTCCTCTCTTTTCTTTCTTGATCAAATCAAGACCGTCAATCTCGCCGGGAGATGGTGATGATGATGAACAAGAAAGAAGACGGAGAGGCGTCGCCTATTCTGGAGATCAACCTGATCTCCGCGCAAGGCGTCAAGCCTCCCTCTGGCAGCTCCCGGCGCGTGCAGACGTACGCGCACGTCTGGATTGATTCCACCACCAAGCTCCGCACCGGCGTCGACAAGGCCGGCGGCGAGAACCCCACCTGGAACGACCGGTTTCTCTTCCGAGTCACCCCAGAGTTCCTCTCCGGCGAGACCTCCGGCGTCTACGTTGAGATCTACACCGTCGGCCGCATCCGCGATTCTCTGATCGGGACCGTCCGACTCCTCATCGGCAACTTCCTCGACGTCCGCGCGAAGACCCCATCCTTCACCGCGCTCCACATCCGGCGACCTTCGGGAAGATTCCACGGCGTTCTCAACGTTGGCGCGACGGTGATCTCCGGCTCCGATTTCGCCACTGCCTTGACCAAGAGGACAGCGATCGCCTGCCGCGATCTCATGGAAGGAAGCTGCCGCCGCCGCGATCGCCGACGTGATCGACGGAGCGAATCGGAGAATTTCTCGGAGGGACCTCGTGAGAACTCCCGCTCCGAGTCGGTGGATTTCTCCGACGGAGACGAATCGTCGACGTCGTCATCGTCAACCGCATCGACGGCTCTCAAAGACTTGAACGGGATCAGAGATTTGGCGGGACCTAAAGGTTTGAAGGCCACACAGTGTTCGGGATTCTTGTGCGGTTTGTTGTTTCAAAGAGTTCAACCTTGTCCGTCCAATGTGAAGCTTCATGGTTTCGGTGGGTCCCAAGAGATGGAACGGTGACGAGAAATTAATCTTGTGTCCTAGACAATCGAACGGTACAGATCATCATAATAGAGACTAGTAAACGTTGATCTTCCGACTATCGATCCCTGGACGGTGGAGATCATCTTAGCTTTATGTGTCCTAATTCTTCGTAGCTTCAATTGCAATTTTTTTTTTTTTTTTACCCACACATTGCAGAGTTGGTGCAAAAATTCAGTAAATTCGTGTTCTTCGGTTTTTTCTTTTATTCATGTTCTTCGTTTTAGTTACAATATTTGCACTTTTCCAATAATTGATCTTACCACTCATTCCGTTGTTTAGTTTTGTGGTTCAAATTAGTAGAGGCTGAAAATTTGTGAAAGAATATGCAGCCGCAAATATGATTCCAACCACATTTTGAAATGGCACAAACTAATGGGTTAAATTCTGATTAGCATATTAGGCTCGAAAAGTTGTGCATTTGATCAATGTAATTTTTATTAACGCATGGTGATTCCAAGCTAAGTAGCTTCTTCAAAAGTATTTGGCAAATAAAGATCACCCGGTAAATACACGAAAAAGACAAGCTCACCTGTTTTAGCTGACATTGTGGCTGAAAAGCATGACGCATGATAGAGTTCGATTCTGTGGGGCGAGAATGAGCTTCAAGTGGAGTTAAACTCGCTTCAAGGGTGTTTGGAACTTCTAATAGGATGTTAAGAAGAGCAGTGAAAATGGATAGATAGAACTAATTTTATTATAGTATGTGAGAGCTTTATATTGAAATTAATTTTTTTTATGGTTATTGTAGCATGTAAGAATTTTACACTGTTTATAACTGAAAGAGTTGTGAAACAGTTCCTACCATTTTTTCAAACACTCTCTTAACTTTGTTAGAAAGTTTTGATGTTTTCTCCGGAAAAATTTAAATTGATACCATACAGTTCAAACAAAAAATACTCAAACTATTTTAGTAAAAACTAAAATATTAGTTGGACTTATCAAATTTCCTATTTAATTAATACATCATTAAGATTTAACAACACACATGCATAATTTATGATTGCAAAATTAGAATACGACTCTTTTTTATGGATATTCTATATATATATCGCTAAAACTAGTTTAAAAGGTAAGATTATTATGATAATTACAGTATAATTATGATTATATTTAAAATATGATGAATTTTAATCCTACTATAAAAATTTTGCTATGTAATAAATTTTTTTTCAAAGGAGATGGGGCCAGGTAGTGATAAGTGGTGATTATTGTAGTTACGAAATGATAAATTTGGGGTTATCTATTAAATCACAAATTTATTCCATCATCAACTTTGATTAATCCTGAGAACAAATAAAACTGGGGTAAAATTTTTAAGATAAATGAGAGAAATATCATATTTTTAAAACTTTTTAAAGTAAATTATTATATTTTGAAAACATTTATAGTAAATAGCAGAGTTATGATAAATATTTACATCGTAAACAATAGAGTAAATACATTATTTGTATAATAAATCTATTTATTGTGTAAATAAGAATTATTTACAATGTAAACAAAAGATAAATAAATTACTTACATCGTAAATTTGATATTTACTACAAATATTTTCAAAACTTACTATGTACTATAAATAAATTAGTTTTGAAAATGTGACAACCTTTTTAAGGGTATGTGTTGGCACAGTTTTTGCTTGTGCTTTTAGTCAATAGAAGAAGAAAAGCAAGAGCCGTAACTTTTTAATGAATATTTTAAACCATATTTTTAAAAGAGGTTTAATGAATCAAAATGGTTTTAATTTTTTAAAATTATAAAAAGGTTTTATTTAAACTTATAATATATTATTGATACTCTAGTATAAATGTTATAGTCTATTTCAGAAATATTTTTTTAATAAACTATATTTTATAGTTTTAATAAAAAACACTTTTATAAAATAAAACATTTCTAATAATTTATCTAAATACTTTTAAAAATAAATTTTAAATTTAAAAAGTTAAAAATAACTTTTAAGAACCCCTTCAAGTTCTAAATCACAATAACACATTTATCCTTCATAAAGAACTCGAAAAAATTGATAGATAAAAGACTACTTTGGCAACAGCTAATAGTAGGACCAAAACGGCAATTCCGCTGGGCAGTAGCATTTGGTATTACTTCATAGAAAGGGGCAACTACAAATTACCCTTTTTAGTAGGCTGTGGCATAGACAAAGTACGACGTGATTGATTGAAAACTTGAAAACCCAAGCAAATGAAGTTTTTGCCCTTTGTTTGCAATCAGATTCGTATGTATCGATTTTACCAAATCATTCATTTCACGGGACTTTTGGGATTTGATCCGTCGATCTCATTTTCCACTGCCGCTCTGGATTCTGTTGTCCATGATTTTGCTCTCCCACATTCATAGCCTCGTAGCCTGTTTGGAATTATAAGACAGTTGACAAATTGATTAAAATTATTAAGTAAAATTATTTTTATTATAATATATAAAAATTTTATATTACTGTAATTTTTTTTATTAATATTATAATATATAAAAGTTTTATATTATTTATAATTAAAAAAATAGTCTAGATTATTATTTTATTTTTTAGTTGGTTTTAATTAATTTTTTAATTAAAAATAATGTAAAATTTATATATATTACAATAAAAATAAAAAATATTATAATATAAAACTTTTAAATGTTGTAATATTTATAATTTTAATTGTAGTTTTAATTACTGTGTTAAATACCCTGCCACCTTATGTTTAGCTTTAGGTTCTAGGATTAGGTCTAGGGCCGGAGATTTTGCATTGCTCGATGTTTGATGATTTGATTTTTTTTGAATTAGATGATTAGATTTTATGATATCAGCTTCTACGTAATATTGAATTAATGATGATGCGATGTCCACCATATTCGTGCATGTATATAAATTATATATTTATGTTGCAGTATTACTATTCACGTACTAGTCGTTTGGTGCCAAATAAATTATTTTTTTAAGTATCGATCATAAAAGTCAACCTACAAATATTTGAAACAATATATTATAAAAAAAATATTGAAATAGTATAAGAACGGTTTGTTTTGATAATTTTTTAGATTTTTTAGACTTAAATTTAAATTTAAGTATTAATAATTTTTTAGATACGTATTTGTTTTTTTAAAATTTAAATTCTTTGAGTGTCAACAATTTAATTTTTCAATGTTCTGACTCCACTTAAATTTTTAATACTCGGATATCTTTCTTATAGTAAAAATTAAATTCTCTCTCTTATATTTGAGGAAAAAAATCATAACTGAAAATTTTTGAAGCAATTTATTAATAATGCAATATAAAGATTTTAGAAGCAGCCAAAAAAAAAATGCAGCCACTTTCTAAATTTTATAGAGAAAAATAGATGACATGCCATAATTATTTTATGTATTTCGATTTACGTCACGCTTTTTTGTTATCTAGACCTTTGACTTGTCTATTTATATCACACAAATATATTATGGCATAAATCCGAAGGTGATATTTTTTTCTTCGACATTTTTCAAAATTTTTCAAATTGATATAATTAATAGATGGTATCTCATATGACAAAAATACATATAATTATTCATATATATATATATATATATATATATATATATCGTGGTCTGGTTTAGGCGGCTGAGTGGTTCTTTTGCTTACCCCTTGACAATGTAACCACAGTAGAATTTATGATGTACAACTCGATAATGATCAACTCTTTTATCATTTTCGTGTAATTCTTGATGGAAGAAACCCTTCCTCTTTTCTTCCTCAACAAATAGATATTTCTTCATCTTTTTAAGTCCATCCCCGTATTAAAGTATGTACCGGTGGAAATTTTGACACTCTAAATTTAAAAAAATTTGTTGAAAAATATCAATGTCCGTAAAAATATCGTGAAAAAAACTACCACTACTTGTTTTAAAATTTTGTTTTTTTTTCTATATATTTAGAATATGATAAACGTTGAAAAAAAAATAAACAAACTTTACATAAAAACTTTATACAAATTAGATAGAAATCTTATTAAGCAATAATTGTATCATGACATGCCAAGCTCCCATGTGTACAAGCATGTTAGTTGATGAACTATATTCGTTAGATAATGACACAATAATAGAATAAAAAATGTATAAATGCATTGAATATGTATTTGATATTTCTTAAAGGTTCTTTTAAATATACACTACAACATCACCGAAATCAGTACTTTTACCATTATTTTCAGACATTAACCGAAGTTTGTCCAAAGTTTTGTTTCAAACTTTTTTTTTTTTTACACTATAAGATATTTATGAAGATTAGAAATAATAATTTAGGTAAAAATTTCAGAAATATTAATTATTTCTTTCCACTAGTCAATTATGAAGGTTTGATACCTTCATGGTGTAATGCAATGATACCATGTATTATTGTAGTTTCAATAATGACAACAAAATCACGTTAGGCTTTGCCACCAAAAAGAGATGTAAGACTAAGAACTGATAGATATTTGTTTTTCGCTAGTTTCGACTCCTCAAATTCAAAGGTTAGCTTGCCTAAAAAATCAAAAGTTCAAAATATGACCAGCTTAAAGTTGGAATTTTAAAGATAATGTAAGTACTACAAATAAATTCCATTATTTAAAAATAAATTCCATTTATTGAAACTTGCTTGGTCCTTATTTTAGAGTAAATTGTATTGTTGCACTCTAAGTTATTCCTTTTTTGCATAATCTATTTTAAACTTTTAATTTTGAAAAAAAGTATTTTGAATTTTGAAAATATTAGCAATTGAGGTTTAATAGCTAATAAGCGTTAAAAAGTATAGATAATTTTATTCACAAAATTCACGCGTGAGTTTTCTTAAGGATAAAGTTCATCATTTTAAGAAAAATTTAAAACTCAACATGTGAAAAACAATACTTAACAAAAATTAAAAGTAGTTATTGGACCTCAATTACTAATAATTTTAAAGTTCGTAAAACGTTATACCAAGATGAAAGTTTGAGATGTTGTTATATAAAAAATGAATAGCTCTAGGTATAACAATATAATTTTCTCCTTGTTTTACTAGTATTGTTTTTATGGTAGTAATTGAGAGAAATATTGAAATACTTACCTTAGCAATTTGAATATTGATCTTAAACGCTAGCCGACAAAAATAAGGGACTTATTCATGATTTTACAGATAATCATTTTGGTGTAAAAGTCATTTTCTGACGGGACTAACCTATAATTTCCCAAAATGGACCACCATAGAACTATAATTTCACAATTCCAATTATAGCTTTTGGATATACATGGATATATATATATATATATATATATATATAATTATAATTAATTGATAAAGGGATCATCTTTATGGCTCTCCACTTTAACCAATTGGCCACAACACAAAAGCACGGTTGATTCTGATAGCCATTGCATCTGTTGTCTGCTGCAAGTATCATTTGAAACTTTGCTGGCATCTTAATGCTTTTAATCCATGTCAATTATGTGATTATTAGTCTGTTTTCTATTATTGGGTTATTTTTTAAAATTCTTTTTTTATTATTTTTTAAATTGCTGCTTTATTCTCTATTATCGCAAGTGTCATAATTTTTTTTGCTACAGTAAGTGTCCATAAATTTAATAAAGCTATTCAATAGTGTAACCCCAATTATTTATCACCGTCTATAATTAAAAAAATAAACTTTACAACATTATTATTGAGCTTTACTCCAACTTATTGCTTTGATTCACATGCTCACATGTGAAGTTACAATAGCATTGATATGCAACTTGATCAATATATACCCAACCACTAGTTTCAAAATTCTGTTTAATACTAGTAGCTACAATTTTTAAATGCCAAACTATATTAACTATGTGTAGCTAGCTAGGGCGCCTATCAGCTCCTAGCACACTGATAGGATTAGGTGCAGCAAGCTATAGGCCCGTTTGAGATAACTTATACTACGTGTTGAAACAGTAAAGCCGTCAAACTGAAGACCTTTCATTTTATAATATATGTATGTAAATTAAAAGAAATTGAAATTTCGGTATATACTTTGGGGCGTTTCATAACATTCTCAAATTCTAGAGTTTAAAAGCTTCACCATAAACTTATATTTTATTGGTATTTTACTTTTTAATTCGTGATGTTTCTTGTGGAGGAGTAATCATATACGGGACAGCTATATATATATATATATATATATATATATATATAATGATCTCTCACGCCCTTGTTCCCTTTTAAACTAAGAAAGTATAAGACTTTAAAACTAGCAATTTTTTTACAACTTTTGTGGAATAAAAAAGAGATTAATGATGTCTCATGTTTTTAGTTTATAATCACTTAACAGTTTATTAGGACCACAAGTGGAACAAAAAAAAAAAATCACTTCTAAGGAAGACAAAGCCATGTCAATCTAAACTGTTTTCGACATGTCGGTTAAGGGCGAAAGCTCATTGCGTACATTGACAATGGATCTTGTTCTTTAAGTTCTAGACGAGAGAGTATTGATCGGTCATCCTTCGTGGCTATCCCGCAACTACTGATGGAATAGCCAGAGAGAGAGAGCAATAACAACTGACAGCTTGTTCTGCCTCCATTTTTCGGCTAAAATAAAATTTGGTCCGCGCTATTCATGGGCAAAGTAAACTTTTTTTTTACTTTAAAACTTTTATACCGTAGGCTTTGGGAGATAAGTGAAGGCACCTTTCACGCACCCTCTTCCACACCCCCG